>JAJKFJ010023044.1:0-20426 GCA_027382625.1 Tetmemena sp. SeJ-2015 | reverse complement strand
AGGGGAAAAAACCAAGACTTTTAAAAGAAGACAAGTATTCAGAACCTTTGAAAAAGTAGAAAAAAGTAAAGTAAAAATCAAGCAACTATGAAACCTAACACTCAGTTATCTGAGATAGAGGAAGCACTTAAAGGTATATAAAATTCAAGAATATGAGACAGACGTCAAGTCACCTTCCTAGAAGACTTTAGATTGCCTGTTTAGGGTTAAAATTTAGCATGATTATAAGTATTAATAAAGAAATTAATTATACACAACTTTTTTTCACTTTCTTATCATATTATGGGGTTTTGGGGTTTTGAATGGCAATGACTTGATAAACTCCAGAATTCGCAGCAAACTATTCACCTCACAGTAAGAAAAAAATATTAAAAATCTGGCAGTACCTTGCAGCAGTGAGCAGCTATACTATCTCAGCAGACTTGAGCAATAATGATAAGAAGCATCAAAGGGAGAAGGAATGCTATGAGGATCAGTTAAAATTTGAAAATATTCTTCTAGAAGAGCCAAAAGACTACCCTCCTTTAGCTTATTGAGCTTAGAGGAAGCCTTGTTTGTCATATATTTAGAGCTAATTTGCATATCACCTTCAATTCCTACAACTGTTCTTTATATGAAAAATATATAATAGTTGTTAAAACAATTTTTAATATCAAACTTGGAGAAAAAAGTAATCAATATCTCTCATTTTATTAAAAAGTCTTGGCAAATTTTAAAGAAATGATTTTAAAATTATAACTTTAATGCTTAAGTATTTAGAGGCTAATATTTTATATATCATAGAATCCATAATCATAGTCTCATTTTAATTTCGTTAAGAGTTAATGGTGATATTTTAATGTTGACTAGAGTGACAAGGTTCCGAATTTTGAGTTTTCTCGATAAGCTTTGAGAAATTATGTTACCTTGCGTTTCTCTAAATTCTCCCTCTTCTGAAATCAAATGTAGCATATCGAGTGGCTATTTAATGCAGAGAGTTGATGCTCTTAAATTATTGACTGTCACATTTTCGAGTTTGGGAGACTAATTTTCTTTATAGGCTTTAGCTAATGAGATGCTGGACTTGTGCGATAAGCATGCAATCAAGTAGGAAATGATATGAGAAAAAATGTTAAATTTAAATAAGGAACTAGTTTCTATGATAATTAAGTTTTATACTCTCACACTAATTATTTAAAATCAATTAGTCTTTCTAAGATATCACAATCTGAGAAAATAATACACATTTTGCTTTTAGTAAATGAGATTAAAATTTATAAGTATCTTTATTTAGGGAATTAATAAACCATTAAAGAATTTATTTAATTAAAGGGTTTGAAGCCTTGCCGTATCGTTAACAATATAGGATATAGCAGAGAAAATAGCGCCCTATTTAGCTTTGAAAATAGTCATAGTATTATTTGTAAGCTACAAAGAATATCCAAATTAAAAATATACAAAACCTCCTTCTATTTCTGCAGTCGAATTCGTAACTATCTAAAACCCATTGTTTGTAATAAATTAGAACAAATTTAATTTTGAGAAAAAATAATACATAATTTCTTAAACAAAATATAATTGAAATTATGGGGGGGCCTTTCCTCGTCATCCACTTTTTTCATGAAAAAATGAAAAATCATCATCTAGCCTAAAATCAGCCAAAATCGACAATTCTTTCGTCCAAATTCAAATCCAAAGAGTCTAAGCTACTCATATTCTTAATTTAGAGAATTTGGAAGAGCCTAGAAAGAAATTTTATTTTTAAAAAATGTAATTTTAAACAAATGGAAAGATAATTTAAATAAATTAAATGCCTTAATAAATTTAAAATTAACTCATAGATATCTAAACTTATATATAAGCGATTTAGGATTCTCTTCTTATTCTAGAGCATGCATTAAAGCCTAATTACTTTAAAAATTAACATCTTGATCTATCTTTGTTGTTATGTGATGTATTTTTATTTAAATATGCTCTAACAATAAAAAATATATTTAGTTTTTTTATAATGTCGTCATAAAGATTAAATTTTCTGTTCTCTACCCGCTAAATCTTTAAGATAATTCTTTTAAATTTAAGAATATGAGTAGTTTAGACTGTTTGGATTTGAATTTAGACTAATTAATTGTCGTTTTTTGCTGATTTTAGGCTAGATAATGTTTTTTCATTTTTAATGGAAAAAAGTGGATGACAAGAAAGAATTATCTGTATATATAGTGCAGAATTTAATAGATCATCAACACTAATAGCAAATGAAATTAATTAATCTATTATTATTTTTCGCTGAAATGGGAAACAATACGAGCATATTCCTTCCACTGCGCTGACAATGCTACCAAAATGACTATTTTTTTATAAATCATTACGAAAAACTCGATGGGTAAGTCTGATGATCATATATGTAATCCCCATTACTAAAAGTTTGACATAAAAATTAATAAATAAAGACACTAAATAAAACTTAGAGATATTTGAAAGCTTAATCTTTTTTCTTAATTTGTTTTATTATAGAATTCTCACTCCCATTTACTAATTTGGGTTTCTACAAACAACTTAGGCAAATCTATCAAACATCTACTTCTAAAAATGGTAACCATAATTGCAAATAATATACATATATAGTTCGCATTAGCTAAATTGCAAATAAGGCCGCATTTTATTTTTAAAAAAAAGCAATTGTACTGTCTCTTGCTTTACTTTATCTGGATTTCTAAAAATAATTGATCACTCTAATTTAAAAAATTTTTTCCTATAATGCTTTTTAAATACAGTGGTAAATAAAAATCTTTAAATTTTCTGTCTATGAGGATATTGACCCTCCGAATAGAAAAATATTTTTAAACAAAATTAAAAATGAATAAATTAGTTTAAGAGAAGAAACATGAAAATAAGAGTTATAAAATAACTTAATGGAAATATTATTAATTTTATAGCGCTGTGTTGTTTATAAATTATGATAATTAGACAGTCGAATAATCCGCATCTAACCCTAAAAAATTACTTAAAATATTAGGAATGTAAATTATAATAAATTTTAAAAAATCAGCACTTATAAAACTGTTCTTTGAAACCAACTATTATCATAGGTAAAAACCTTAAAATAAAAATGAGAAATCAAAAACTTCTCAAGTATTAAATAGAATAAATTTTCAAAGCAACTAACTTAATGAAAACGCGCCCTACCTTGTGAAAAATAGACAAGCCATTACTAGAACTCCTCACATAACTAGCTAGGTATGGCAGAAAGATAACATTTATCTGACTCGTTCAACCTTTACTTTTATAATTGCTTACCATTACTCCATTTTAAAATTTATTCAAAATGAGTCAAGGTTTTCATGAATGAAAATTTAAAAGTACGACAATATTTTTATGAGTTACAAAAAAAGGAATGAGCAAATAATTATTTGTCACAATACAAACAATTAGGAATATGAGATAAGCAAGTGAATATTATTAAAATATAATTGCATTAAAAAATAAAGATTTTATTTCCAGTTTGCCCTACCTAATGAATTTCTATGTTAATAGTTCTCAGGCCAAGCTCCGTATCGTATGTACTCTAAAATAAAGAAAAGTAAGAATATAAAGATTTTGCAGTACCAGCTTAATAGTTGAATATATTTTATTATGTGAAACTCCAGATTATGCTGCTCCTGATATATTATTCTTCTTAAATTTGTTTATATAAAATAATTTTACAAAAGTCTTTTAATCCTTACTTATCTTTGTTTTAGTTCGAGTGTATATGTTGAGCAAATATTGGCCTGGAAATTATTTAAATTTAAATTTATTCAGAAGGGGATACTGGAAAACTCTTAATTTTTGAATGCAATTATATATTTAATCATGTTCTCTTTCTAATCTATAATTCCTCATGGTTTGTTTTGTGAGATAATATTATATGCCCATTCCTTATTAATTTTAACTCATAAAAGATTATCATGCTTTAAATTTTTAAAGTCAAAAGAAGAAAAATGTTTATTGTGTATTGACAGTATATCTCTTCCCCCAAAGATTGCAATCACTAACTAAAATTCATCATGAATAGAGTAGTTTATAACAAAATTAGCTAAGTATAAGCGCATAATTAGAATGCAAAGTCTACCTTAATCTTACATAGAATATTTTTATTCATTATGTTAAAGATTAGATTAATTACCTAAAAATAAATTTTTTAATTTCGTTATATTTTTGTGAATATCTTTTATAAATAACATCAATTTTAATTATTAGAGAGAATATAATTTTTATTTAATGATAATTTTAAAAAAAATGTTTTTTTTTTAAAAAATTGAATAACTAATGTCTCGTTTAATCTTTTCTATATTTAATATATAATAGCTATGAAATAAGCTATATTAATTATATTGTAATTTTGATTCTAATTATTTAAGACCTCTTCCTATTATCAATTTTATTTGGGAAAAAAATGGGATTAATCGATTTTTGAATATTTTTAACCAGTATATATAAAACCTCCAGAATGATAAGCTTAATTGTTATTCGGAAATTGGAAAGCATTTTTATACCTTTAACAACTATATATTTTCTTTTTCTTTTATTATTTTTATTTTAATAAATGATAATCCTTAATATGAATACTTTATCGAGGGTTTTAAAAAAAATATTTTATGAATTTTTCTTCTTTAAGTTTATTGAATCAAATTAGCTATGACCCATTTTTGAGCATCTGATAATAATGTTATTTTAGATATATTTTGAGTATATTCTCAAATTCTATACTTGTCTAGCCTGAGTGATTTACTATTAAGATATCTGAATAATTGTTACTTATGAAAATTTAAATAAATTTATTAATGAGTGAGATTCTGGCATATATTCTGACAAACCATATCCCAGTAACAGCTGATTGATCATCAGGACCATTCTACTTTTAAAGTTTAAACTTGATTAAATATCTCTTATCTACGATATTTCATTCGTATTAGAGCAATAATAAATTTAAAAATTCGTTCTACTAAAGATTTAAGATTATTAAAGCACTAAATTTTTGAGAAAAATTAAGCACTGTGAAAATAGTTTTATGAAAAAATACCTTCTTGAATTAAATTAAATGATCTGATAACTAATTTAAGATATGTATTTCTAATTTGATTTTAATTCTAATTTGAGAATAGTAGCATTAACATTACTGAGAAAGTAATTAAGTGTGGGCCTTTCTAAATAAAAGCTGCCTCCTTTGAAGGCACGATTATTATCAAAAGAAGAGTCTTGACATCTCACATCTCCGTTAATAACTGAAGCTACTCCTCCGTAATAAGCTAGATTATTGTTCACAACAGAATTAAAAATCCAAAGTGCCTCTTAATTTTGTGTTGCATTCCCTTAATACGAACCGAAAGAAGCGATAGCTCCTTTGTCTAAGGTAATGCAATTTCGTATACTTGCGAACTAGAAATAGCTAAAGTCATTATAAACAAAATTAAAATTAATCAAATGCAAATAACCATTAAATACCTGATAAGATTTATTATCTAATTAATTAATTAACTAACTAACTAACTAACTAATTAATTAATTAATTAATTAATTAATTAATTAATTAATTAATTAATTAATTAATCAATTAATTAATTTTTGTTGTATGATGATTATGATGATAAGGAAAATATTATTTTGTATTTCAATTTTTCAGCAAAAAATTACAAATTTATTTGATAGAATTTAAATTATTTCATATTAAATATAGCAGTGAATTTTTTGAAATATATGGGTTTTAAGGAGTGGAACTTTTTATTTAAAAAATAAATTAGATATAGTCTCTTCCGAGAACTTAAAAATTTTTTTGGAAAACAAAATGTGAGCTTTCAATTTTGATTTGAAATTTGCTAATGTTTGTAAAATAATAATGTTTTTTTTTTAATTTTATAGTTATTTTTTTATATTTCTATGAGAGGAGCTATAGATTGGATAAAAGAAGAAAATAATATTCATTTTAGATACAGTTGCCAATCGAAAAGGAGCAATTTAAATATCACAGAGTTGTTTCCTTCTTTTAATTAATTTTAGTAACATTCTATTTTAATTGAATTCCAAACTATAATAAAAGAATTAACCGAGAATACCGAGCTCTACTTATATTATATAGGCATTGAATTCTAAAATATAAATCAATAATTCTTCAAAATAATTACTTAAAACATTTATTTATAAAATTGACGACTCCTATTTAATGTTTGATTTACATATAAACTATGATATTATAGATAATCAAATTTTATTCATTAAATATTTATTTTTTTATAAGAGTTTAAGATTAATGTATATAGTTTTGATTTTGTATTATGACTCTGCAATATAAAGTTTTGAGTTATTCGAAGTTATACTTGAGAGCGGGTGAGTCGTTTGGGTAGCATTCAATAAGTCCTGAATCAAATACGAATCCTACGTTAACTTGATCTAAGTCAATCACTCCACCATAAGTAGCAAAAGATTGGAAGATACTCACGTTGTAAAAATAAGCCAATTTTAAAATAAAAAAGAATTTATTTGAGAATTTACTTGATAATTTAAATAAAGATAAAACCCTAAGGAAAGATCGGAGAAATTCAATAACTTGTTCTTATTAAATATTAAAAATATAAAATTTAAATATATCATTGAGGAGCTCTATTTTTATTGGCATATAGTTTACATATATTTCGTTTATTAAAATTAATGTGTTCGATAAAATATTTTAATAAATCAGAATTCATAACTAATTTAAGTCGGATAAAATTAATAGGATATATATGAATGTTAGAATAAATTGAAAAGCGAGACAACTTCACGAGCAGTTATCAATCAATAACGTCATTAAATTAGAAACAACTTGATCTTTGAATTGAGGGAAATTTAAAGGTCTGATTAAAATATTATTAAAAAAAAAGAGGCGGAAAATAAACAAGACTTCTTTTTAAATCACTAAATCTCCTTTGTCACATGTGATACTTTCAAGGATATGACACAGAACATTTTTTGAGGTATGGCATGCAAAATTAAACTTTGCAAAAATATTTTTTACTATTTCAGAACAGGAAACCCGATCATTTCTTTAAATATTTTAATCGAGATTATAATTCCGTATAGGATCTGTTGCCAAAAAGAGAGAATTGCTGATATAGGAAGCCAAGCTTTAAAATATTAAAATTCTTCCACCTATCATCTCTAATTGCTATTACTAAGTAGGAAATATTATAACCAAATAATAACCTTGACGCTGCAACCTATTTATACTCTGCTTTTTGCCAATAGAAGATTGCTCAATTTAATAACAATTTAATATATAATCAAATTAATAAATAGGCTGAAATGAAACGTCAATTATTAATTATAAATTAATTTATCTCATGAATGGATATTTTAATTAAGAATAATATTTATAAATAAGCTAGACCGTATAATGGACCAAGTTACTTAATATTTTACTTAAACAATTAATATATAAATTTATGACAATTTCTTTAAATCTTAATCAAATATAAATATATGCTGATTATTTTTTAAATTGAGTTGCAAAACTAATTACGAACCATATTGGATAAGAATCATATTTAGACCCATTTTTATTTTAAGAATTATATGTAGATATTATTCTTATTAATTTTTTGATTTAAAATATCAATAAGTAAGTAAGGTTAATACAATTATGAATTATATAAATTCTTTTTAAAAAAAACTAGCGATCTTTTCTAACACATAATAACTTTGATAAATGTAATTGATCCCAATATCAAATTTTCTTATTTTTAAAATAAAGTTAATCGAAATTTCTAAGCTTACAAATTAGCAAGTCTGTGGGGCTGAAAACCGGCGTGATTTCTTCAAAATTTGTCTGGGTAAATACAAAAAATGATTCCTCGGGTAAAAAAATTAGAACTAGTTATAATTTAAATTTGGACAAAAGGAAAGGGTGTAAATAAAAGACAAATAATTTTCCATAATAAAGTATATTCATATGAAATTTTGAATTTTCTATCATTTTTCACTCCTTTTCGGAATATATAATTCTTTATAGGAATTTTAGTTTATCAAGATTAAATTAACTATATTGTAATTAAAATCCATAATAAAATAAAACTAACAAATCTTATCTATCTCTAAATTATTCTTTATTTCAACCCTGAATTTTAGAATATTATAAAATAATAAATTATAAATTATAATTAATTTAAATATTATATAGAATCTAAAAATATAGACTCACGATGTGTTCGAAATAAAATAAAATTTATTATTTTATATTAAAGGTTATTTACAGCAATTTCACTCTAGTAATTTAAAATAATACTTAATACAAATTTTAAAGAGTTTTAAAAATTGCTAAGTTAAATATTTTAAGTCTGGCTTATATATTTAAACAAAAAAGTAAATTTAGTTAATCTTGCATATTTTAGTTTTTTAAATTATAATTCTTAAATATGAATTAGCGTATCATAGGTAAACAAAGAATAAAATTTAAGAATAAAATTGCTTTGAGATGATTTCTTGGAATAATTGAACCTGATTGATTGCTTGTAACATTTCTAAAGATGTTATCATACATGGTTATATAATTGATATAAAGCTCGTTATAGTAAATTATAGAACCGTGTCTGTAGGAGCTAATATCTTCAAAAAGACTTTTTCGAATCATCAACTCAATACTCTTCGTGATGTCCTTTTATTTTAGCAGACTTAGATAGTTTATTCTTGAGGTCTCAAGAATTGTAGGGACTGAGAAAATTCCTCCAATTTTAGAAGTAGAGTGAATTTTTTTGAAAGTGCTTAAGTGTATCCAGAGTCTACCAACATCTTACTAAATTTCAGATATCATAGCTCCTTCAGTCACTATGAATAAATATAATTTAGTTAAGAAAGCATTTTCAATATGAGACCTTTTCTCAATAGAAATATTATTTTTAGAGATAAAAAATCATGATGAGCTACTATTTTAAATTGATTAGGTTTGAATCATAAATTAATAGCATTCATTTATTTAATTAAACTTTTTTTTATCACAATCAATAAACTTTTTAAATCTTCTTTTTTGCCGTATTTATTCAAATTTCGAGATTTAAAGATAAAAATGTCTTAAATTATGTATGATAATAATTTATTTTTCGAAATGAGTAGTCAAGCATTTATATTTAGCCTAATTTATGATCTTTAATTAATTTTAAATTAGAATAATTAAACTATGCTCGTAAATGTTGAGGAACTAATGAGACCGTATCTTAATTTTCTGCCAAAGCTAAATAATCCTGAGAAATCTCTGCTTTACTTATTCACTTAAGATAGGGAAGAAAAAGTTGCGTTGTTAATGTTAAAATTATTTAAATTATTTATTTTCAAACAAATTAACTGCTTAAATAAATTTAAATTCACCCAAGGTTTGATACAGTGGATACATCTAAAATGAACGATTCATGTTTTTTGAAAAATAATTCCGACTTCTGTTTAGGTATAGTTTGAATTATTTCAATAAAAATTCTAAAGCTAAAAAATTAATTTTATAGCTAAATAAAACGTCGATTAATTATAATATTTTAGATGAATAAATATAATTAGCTTTTAAACTTAAAAGTATAAAATTATATAGCTCAATCAAAACCCCATAATATGATAAGAAAGTGAAAATAAGTTGTTTATAATTAATTTCTTTATTAATACTTATAATCATGCGAGTCAAACGCGAAATTATTCAAAAATAACTACATGATCCATCCTATCTCAGTTTCATTTTGACTCTAAGGTATGGATGTAGTCATCCTTATCAGTAGTAAATAGCAGTTCTCAACATCAACTCCATCGCAAAATGTTGAGAGTGCCAGCGCGCACTATACTCTCGCATTTTGAAAGTTGCTTTGCAGATGAAAAAGTTAGGAGTTGCAGCTGTTCCTCATAGCACTTCTAAGTTTCAGCACATCAATTATTTGATTGATCCTCAAACTCTTCGCCACTAAGCGCACTTCAGTTTGGAGGTAGCGCGCGAAGAGTCTTCCATAGATAGTTCCTTATCTCAAATCTCTCGTAGACTGTAGCAAGCACTTCTATCGTTGAAATGGCATAACGTACAAAACTGTGAATTGAGTGAAGCGCGTTATAGACTTCACTAAGCCATTTTATTTAATAATCTGAAATATATTTCCGACTAGTGCTCAGGTGTGAGAAGTTTGTATGTGCTGAGAGCTGTGTTCAAACACACACCCTTCATGAGAAGAGTTTGGTACAACGAAGCACGATAAATAGAAGTTTTACGAGTAGAAAGTAAATATAAATAACAAGTTGCGGTGTGTGAGGTAATCATGCGAAGACTCAGGCTAGAACTTATGTCTTTCCTCGCTCTATCAGCGAAGATATGTTGCGTTCCTTAAGAAGCAGAAGAAGATCACAGACGGTGAGATCGTTCTACTCGTTGACACCTCAGCGTACAAGACAAAGAAAGCGAAGAAGGCATACGCTGAGTTGAACATCACTCCTGTTTTTTAATGTTCCATACTCGCAGAGTTCAACGGCATTGAGTTTTTACTGCTGGAACTTATTTAAGGGACACTATAAGAAGCTCCTGCTCTATCACTTGATTGCATGATTAAGCTATCGATACAGAGATTTAATAGTGAGTAGTTGTAAGAAGAGTGGAAGAAGAGAAGACAAAGTTATGTGCGAGATAGGTAGAGTGGAATATTTTGGAAAAGTATTTAAGCTTAACTTAATGCTTAAGTAACTTTTGCTTATCTGGAAGAAGGGATTTTTAAGAGGTTCCTTTCTCTCTTCTGTTGGCCAGATGGACCTAGCTTCCTATCTTCGAACTGCTCCCGCATCTTGTGCATCTCGTCGTCCCTAAGGTTTGGATAGTGATAGACGCTTGCTCAACCTCGATGCTTGTATTTGCTTACGTGCTCTGAATACCTTTTGCTCTCTCCTTCATTAATAGATGCAGTGCAGGTTTCTCTACACAGTTAAACTCTAAACTTACTAGAGAAGTTCCGATCTTGAAGCTGCTCAAACCATTCGTTACTGATAACTATTCCTTGCTTCTTTGGTCGTTCTCCTCTACTTATAAATCTCTTCCTGTGTGCATCTTCAATGATCTCTTTGAGTACTCTGCACGTACAGTAGCAAGAACGCCAAGTAATGAGTGATCAAATATAATTGTGGAATTGAATAATCTAGATACAGGTTAATAGAGCAACCTCCGGATCTCCCATCGCATCGTCATACATATTTGTGATTGAGATCTCAGGATAATTTGGGATCTCATTCATGTTGACATCGATTGTTTGAGAGCTCTTTCTTCTCATCAGCAAGATTGCTTTTGAGGAACGAGATTTTGTTTCCATACATTGTGGAGGAACAAACCAACTAAAGATTATTGGTACTCCATAATGAGAGCTTCTTCTGCTAAGTGAGGTACCTGTAAGATCGGAAGATGCTTCGGAACCTGTTTCTCAACTCTTGCGCTTCCACTCTAAACTCGCTTAACATTCAAGTTTTTCCACCATCTTGCTCGAGTACTCGTTGTTCTATTAGAAAATCAAGTTATTATTATTGATCTAGATCCGAACGAAGCTAATGTCTTACTATTTAATAGTGAGATTCCTATAGGTGACAAGCTAAACATAGATAGATCTAGAGAACTAAGCGAATCAGGTGGAAGTTGTGAAGATGGAACTCCTTTTTATATGTGGTGCTCCATTAAATTAATACTATAGATATATACTTAAACTTAATTAGTAGCAATATACTAAAGTTGCTGCACTTAATTAGTAGCAGTTCAATCGCGTTGCATGAAATTAGTAGCGCTATTTTTAAGCCTTTCTTGACGTCGACATTATAACATGGTTGCCAACGGAATTTAGTAGCACTACTAACTGCGTTTTGAATTTAATTCGTAGCAAAATCAAGCAATAAGAGATAAATATGGAGCTAATCTAATATAATAAATAAGAAAGATGAAGAACATCAATACTGACAGCATCTTTTGCACTCTGATGTTCTAGTGAGTGCTCTGCACCTATGCAACAGCATACATAATAATAAGTGGTCGGGCTCTCATAATTTAAAATTTGGAATTTAGAATGGCACCAACCTAGCTAAGAACAAGTACAACCTTAGCAAACACCAGCTAAACTAATGTTCGGAACAGCAAACAAACAAGATGCTGTGTGCACTAAATGCAAGGGAGAGCTCTCTGAAATTGAGCTCTGCTCTTCCGATCTTGTGCTTTAAATTGTCAGCCAAGAGTTGAGAAGTTTCGGTGGGCGTTTAAACTATCGCACCTGATGCTCCTCTTGTTGCGGCTCCAGAGTTGAGATTGGAAGATAACTTTTTGAATGCGAGTAATGTCACGACAGTTCGAATATCCTCGAGCCTCAAGCGGCACAAGGAAGTCCACTCAGACAAATCTAAGATCTATATGAAGCATTAAAAAGTGGACGGTCTATCCTGCTCAACTTGTGAGCAGACATTCTCTCACTCTGCTTCCTCAAGAAACACATGGAGAAGAAGCACATGGCTGAGTTCGTAATTGAGGATAAAGAAACTTTAAAAGATGGTGCCAGCTAAGAGGCAAGCACGATACCTTGACAAGGTTCAACTAAAGAGGAAGCAAGAGGAGAGAAGAGGAAGATTGAGTTCATGAATCAGAAGCCTTAGTGTATGGTGTCAGTAAAGGTTCAGCTAGCTAAAAGCAAGACTCCATGCTTGAGAGTTGTAACTTTGGAGGAGTGTGTTCAAAATTACCTCCACCTTGCTGATGCGAAGCGAAGAGACACCATCATACAAGAAGAGTATGCTTACAAGATCGTCCCTTACGAATACCTTGTAAAGAAGGAAGAGAGAGGTCTTTGAGTTCGCGAACGAACTGACAGTGTTGAGCGAAGCGAGGGACAAAAACTTGAGCTAGTACGTTCTTAAACTTGCTGGTGTTCTTATCGGAATCATGAAAATTTTCGGCTTCCCCTTCCCTAAATGGGAGACCCCAAAAATAAAAAATTTAATTCCCCCCCCGAGGGAAACAAGTACTAGCTATTGCTTTTTTCCTATTGCCCCGTTAGAGGATGAGGGAGTTATGAGTTGGGTTTTTCCCGGTTCCCCACCAAAAGAATCTCAAGCCAGAGAACACCCCAATAAATTTAAACTTTGAACCCAGCAGAGAAAAACTGTTTTTAAACCCTTTAAAACAAAGTTGAAAAAAAGAGAAAAAAATTGGGGAACATGGGGTCCCAAAGGAATTTGCAGGCTATTTCCCATAGAGAAAAGGCCCCTTGGGCTCAAAGGGGTTTCCCAGTGAAAGTGGGACTTTTGGGTCTATAGTTGAAATTTCAACTTTGGAATTTTTGGGGGAAAAATTATACCAAAGAGGGAAAATATTTAACTATTTGGTTGAAAGTTGAAAAAATGTTTGCAATTTTTAATTTCCGCCCCCAAAATTTTAAAATTTAGGGGAAAAGGGAAATCAAAAAACCTTTTGAAAAAAAGTTGTAAAAAAAATTTTAATTTTTTTAATTAAAGGGCCCAACCAAAATGAAAACCAACCTCAATTTTTCTGAAAAATAGGGGGAAGGGCATTTTAAAGGGAATTTTTAAAATTTTTTCCAAGGGGAAAAAATTAAAGCCCAAGATAAAGGGGGTTTCCCCTTTTTCCTAGAAGATTTTAAAATTGCCTTTTTTAAGGGTTTAAAAATTTTAAACATAAAATTTAAAAGGGTTTTAATTAAAAAATTTTTAATTTTCAAAAATTATTTTCATTTTCCCTTATCATTTTTTAATGGGGTTTTTTGGGGGGTTTTGTTTTAGCAACTAATTAGTTTTAACCAAATCCCTAAACCTTTTTCCAAGCCGAAAAACTTGGTTTTTCCCAAAACTAAACCTTAAATTGAAAATCTTTTTGTACTTCACGGGGTTTGAAGCAAAAAGAAGACCCAAAAGGGGGCTGGAAAGCGACAACATATCCCATAATTATTCTGCAAAATCAAAATCGTCTTTTTAGAGATAGAGAAGGTTTTCATCAGCGACTGATATTTTTTAATTTTAAAGCAGATTTGTAATAAAAACCCTATTCTAAAATAATTTAACAAGAGTGAACATATATTTTGATTTTTTTTTAAAAAATTACCCGGTAAATTAAAAGAATTAATTAAATCCAACTTATTCCAAGGGTTTCTTTCATAATTTAGTATTTAAGAGGTTTTAATAGAAATTCTCCAGAGTTTACTTTAAAACCTTTTTTCTAAGACTTTTTCTTTCTTTAAACAAATTCATTTAACTCCTTTAATAAAAATTGATTAACAATCTATCTTATAAGAAATTTTCATAAAAATTGTATACAAATTGAATCTACCTTCTTGTCTATATTCTTCTAGTGACTTTTGAATGGATGAAGATATTTTCATAATTTAATTTAGAAAACCTCCGAATTATTTTAAAATATCCCAAACTAAAGTAATTCTAAATTTTTTCTTTTTTAATTAACAAAAGTACTTTATTCATTTTAAATTAAACTTGATAAATTTGAGTTTTTAACTTCCATCATAAATCTTGAAATTATTCTCATCTTGCATATTTACTGGTATTTAAATTAAAAGTAGAATAAATGAATTTGTTGATCATCATTTGTAATTTTTGAACATTTAAATATTTTTGGGTAATTATTCCTTGTCGCCTTAATTTCATTACAAATTATATGTCAAGATCTAGTTTAAAAAAAAGGGATATTTTATCATCCTAATAAAGATTAATTTAACTATATTGTTGTTCAATATTTTTAATTTAGCAAGAAAACCCTTTAAAAATTTAAAATTTTTAAATTTTTTTAAGAAAAATTAAAAAAATTTTTTTTAAGTAAATTTGGGAATTAAATTTATGGAGTTAATGTTTTTTTTAAAATTTTAATTTTTTAATTTTTTTAAAGGCTAAAATTTTAAAAACCCATTTTTAATCCTTTGGAATTTTTTTATTTATTTAAAAATTTCGCACCCCAAGCGGAAGCCAACCCTTAAAAATTTAATTTTAAAATCAACCCGGGTTTAAGCAATAAATTAGAGTAGAGATTCTTTTTTTTTGTTTAAAAATTGGAACAATTTGGCCCAATTGGGGATCATAAATAAAGGGTCAAGAAGTTCCGCTCCCCATTTATTGTTTTAATAATCAGCCTTTTTAATTTTAATTTTCAGCTATATTAAAAATTGTACAGATATATAATTAAACGATGTAAGATTGATATACAATTTTAAGAAACAAATACATTTTTGATTCGTTCATAAATTTCTTTCCTCATTTTCATAATTCAAAAAATTTATTATTTCCTTCAAGCTCTTATTTTAAAATAAGTAAGTAAATTTTCCTTTTTTTAAAAATTAATTTTTTTTTTTCTAAAAAAAATGAATTTTTTTATCTTTTTAAAAATATTTCTTTTAGATTGTTTTAATCCTTATAATTTAATCAAATTTAATGGAAAATGATCACATTAAATATGTTGTGATATATTAAAATCTTAATTGTTTTAAAAAAATTTAAAAACATATTGTAAAGTATCTAAAATTTTAAAAATAGGGGTTTTAAAAAAAATTTGCCTTTTTTTAAGAAATTCTTTCAAGTTAAAAAAAAAAAAAAGTTTTTAAAACAGAATATAGCTTCTTATAATGGAGTTAATACAAATATTAGCTAATAAACATTTAAGTTATAATAAACATTTTTCTAGGCTAAAAGTTGTCTTATATTTTTATATTTCTGAGTATAATCATATTTAATTCATAATTAGACACTATTTAACTCAAAAGCATAGAATGAGATAGAATCTAAAGGCTTGAATCAGATTCTGAGGAAATGTAAAATCTTATAAACAATATATATTTTTTGCATTTTTTAAAGAAAGATTTATTAATTTTTATAAAGGGCGTGAAAATTTGTCGGGCCTCTAAAATTTTTATACTTAATCTGGTATTTATCTCATTTTTATTAAGATTTCAGAAAGTCGAATAGCCAGTTTTTCGCCACCCCCAAGTATCATAATTACATACAAATAAATAGAATTTTATTTCCTCAGATCTAGTCTTATGATTTTTCCATGAAAAATGGGAGTTAGGAAATACCAACCCCAAATATTTTTAAACTTTTTTGGGATTCTCAGATTCATTCTCATATAGTTTAGAATTTAATTTAAACACATAATGATTAAATAAAAAAGGGGTGTGCCATTTTAAGACAGCAGAAGATGATATTCCTTCTATTTCATTTTTATCCTGTGTTCTTTTTGTTCTTCATCAATCACACAAAATTAATGTGTATCTTATTTGAGAGGTACGATTCGAATTCTATTCATATTCTTTATCCTTTAAATAATTTAAAATTTTCTATTCTAAATAAAAAGCTGACTCTCTTATTCAAATGTTGCAAGAATATAAAACTCTTAGAATTGAATCCTCTAACGAGTGTATAATAATTATTAAATACCACAACTGCCATCCCTGAAATCTATTTTTTTTTAAATTAAATTAATTTTAAAATTTTTCAAAATTTAAAATATTGTATCTTTAAATTTTTCCCTTAAAATAATTTCGTTTGCTGTAATAAATATATTGTTCTCACTTTTAATATCATGATGCAACATATTTATCGTTATCTGAATACCGAAGTCGACCTAAAAAAAACTTAAGTTTAAAGAAGGAATATAGAGTGCTATGAAATTCTAATATTGCCAACAAGGAATTATAATATTTAACGTCTTTTAATTAATTTGAATTAGAAATGGAATTTGATATATTCCTCATTTAACTGCCTTCTCATTTCTTTTTCATTCTTCATCTTAATATTTTCTAATTCTTGCTATTCTTGTCTCAGCTACCTCTCTTCTTTTTACACACCCGGAACCAGCTTCTAAGTCTCCCGAAAAATTTGCAGTTGTGTTTTTTTTTTAATTCCGGGACTACAATAATAATGCTGCTCTACTTTACTATTCCTTCCAAAGTGGATTTATCGCCTTTCGTGGGTTTAAATTGGTTTTTTAAAATAAAAACTTTTTAAATATAATGAGTTTAAAAAAAATTTAAAGGTAATTTTAATTAAAAACCGTTATAAAAAAATTTTTCTTGTTTTAAAATGTTTTCATTACGAAAATAAGCTCCGATCTAAGGAATCATAAATAAGCATTAAAAATTAAAAACTTTTATTATATGATCTACTTTTATGACTAACATGCAAACGAGGATGAGGGTCATCAAAGCTGAAATCATATTGAGGATTCTTTTCTGATATTCAGAGAAGACTCAGGAGAAACTGATTATTCTGGTGTCACCAAAGTATGCATTAAGAGAGATCATCACTCAAATAATTATTTCCGGATGATGTCTTAATCCATATTTTCAATTACACGTTTTAAAATTATAAAATGAAATCGTCACTTTCTGGAGATAAATTATGGTAAAGACAAAAAGAGTAAAAAAAATTAATGCATGAAATGTAAATTATTTAGTTAAGGAGATAATAAATTGGTCACCTTCCTCAAGGGTCTCTCCTAGGTGAAACCCAAATGTGTTTAAAAAAGTAAATTCTAGTTTAGTAATTCTTAGGCTACATATTGATGACTATCAGAAAGAAAAGACTGCTGATTTTGCCCTCCCTAATGTTCTGAGGCTTAAGCATTCGGTGGGTCAGGAGGAGATTATCCCTGATTCAACTAATTCTTAAAAAGAAGATGGAGGAAGGATAGTCTCAGTTCTAATTCCATCAGAGTTGCTAGAAGCACAGTCTGGAGTTTGCTACTAAAGCTGGTGGATCTCAAGCCTCTAAGTGGATTAATTTAAGCGCTTATTTAAACCCGTGAAGTCAAATTTAAGCCATATTATATAGTGGCAGCTCTTGCGTAGCATTCCTCTCATTCACATTTATATAATAAGAATAAAATGCAAAATCAACCTGATTATCTTAATTCAATCTTAGCAAATGCGAGAGAGCCTATTGTTGAACTCAGAATAGATTTATCACTAGATTTTGGATATAAACTCTTAACAAAAAGAAGCAAAAATAGTATTTTTAAGTTTTTAGAAAAGAGATAGAGTAGATGTTAGTCAAAGCTTTTTAGAGTTTCATCAGCAAAACTACTTCCAATAAAATTTCTATGATCTCACGAATAAGAAATCATTCTTCCTTAAAAGAATTTCTGGCTTCTCCTATGATCTAAAAGCCATTCTAGAATTAAGCAATTTCAACCATTCTTAATATTGTAATGCTAATAAATATAAATTGAAAATAGGATATGAGGAGGGAGGGGAAGGAGAGGGGCAATTTTCTATCAAAATAACTGACAATGACTTAGAAAGTGAGAAAAAGCTTTACAGGCTCTATTCTTAGAGCTATCTAAAATATTCAAAGAAATGTCACTAATAATAAAGTACTGGAAGTTCACAATCGGAATAGATTAGACAACAAAACTTAAAGTTTTCAAAGCTGGACTTATCAATGGACACCTTTGCAGAATTAATAGTTTCTTTAAATTTATACATACTGAAGTATAATTTTAAAATCTTTGTAAGAGTAGGCGGCAACATTTGAGGAAATCTTAATCTCCATTTTCTTGTAGCATTTATTAATTAGGAGTTTTAATGCTGGAAAATCTATTTCCAAAATTAAAGACTTTTATAATGAAATATTTATACTATTAAAGAGATTTATATTGCAAAATATAACTTGATATCGTTCCCAGTCTATTATGTGTTATAATTTAAGTTTTTTTGGCTTGTTTTAATTTCAATAGTAGTTGAAATTTTACATTTGATGTAATAAATTAAATTTTCTTTCTGAGTTACCTATTCACGATGTGGATGAGTAAATTCCGGCACAGTCGCATTAGCAGATGGATCGTAGTTGGAATGAAGATATGGAGTTTCGTAGTGATATTGCATGTCCAGAAATGGGAAGATTAAACACCCCATTTGTAGAAATTTGTAGAGAATAAATGCATGTATTTTAATAAAAAATACAGCAATAAAATTTCTCTGTGATATAAATATCTTTTCCCAGATCTCTAACTATAAAAATTAATGCTTAAAATTAAAGTGTCAAACCTCAGGGAATACAATTATTATGAATGCGGAAAAAAATAAGACATTACTTGCATAAGAGCATATATTCAATGATATCTCATAATTTGTCTCGACTTACAACAAAATTTAGAATGAGCTGGTATTTTGGGCTTGAGAGGTTTTCGGATTAGAAAATTCGTGAAAGGAAGCGAGCTCTAAATTGAAGACACTTTCTTCCTCACGCATTCCTTCATCATGTATTATAAAACAAGAGATTTTACAGAGTTAGCACAGGAAGTCAAACACAACCTTCTTAGTCACATTGGCTGTAGCTTCGATATCGAAGCTCAGCCTCCAATTTCCTCAACCCTCAAGTATGAAGAGAACTTGGCCTTCTCGCTGACTTAGAGTAAAGTCTCTCAGACATGCCGATGTGAGAAGTAAAAATGGCAGAGGATCATTGGAGTAGGAGCCATTACCAAATCTGTAAAATCAGATTCTTTTAGAGATGTGGAAAGTATACGCGAGGTCGACAACATTGCTTGAATAATTAACATTTGTCATTTAACTTTTCTCAAACCTCAGCCGAACTCAAAAATTACTCCCATGTATTTTAAAAAAATGAAATCTATTTAATTCCCTATTTATGTTAAATCTATGATAATTCTTTTTAAGTTTTTATCCGAAGAGAAGGGATATTTTATATAGATCAAGTGATAATACTTAAGGTGTAGCGATGTTCCTGCTTAATTTTGGATCTTTATAATCGCCTTTTGCATTTTAAAAACCCCCCAACCCCCTAATATGACAAGAAAGTGAAAAAAAGTTGTTTTATAATTAGCTTTATTAATAAATTATTAAAGCTTAAATTTTAAAACCCCAAAAAAGGCAATCTAAAATTTTTCTAGGGGGGTTGGGCCTTAGTGTCTCATTTTTCTTGGGAAATTTTATAAAATTTAAATGTTCCTCTATCTCAATAAACCCGAAGGGGTTAGGTTTTATGGTTTTCTTGATTATTACTTTGTTTTTCTAACTTTTTTTAAAAGGGTTTTGATACCCTTTTCTATTTACAATGTCTTTTGCGAAAAAATATTGCATCATCTTCACCCTTTTACACCAGTAGTATTTCCCCTGGTTTCATATCGCATTTAAGTATGATTGCAACTATAGACCAAAAGTCCCACTCCCCCTGAACCTTTTAGCCAAATCTGTCTCTATGGGGAAATAGCCTGCAGTTCCTTTCACCGATGCTTCCTCCAAAGTTTTCTCTTCTTACAACCCCTGTTGAAGTCTATGACAGTTTCTCTGACTGGTTCAAAAGGTCCCCTTTTTCATGATGTTCTCTGGGTTTAGATCTCTGTGCACGAAAACCCAAATATGCAACTCCCTCACTCCCCTAAAGGGGGTCTAGAAAACCATAAGCTAGTAAGGGGCCCCGTCAAA
>JAJKFJ010023043.1:0-10285 GCA_027382625.1 Tetmemena sp. SeJ-2015 | reverse complement strand
TAAATTTCCCAAAAAATGTCATTTGTTTGTATAGTTGAAAAAAATAGAAATCTTTAAAAATTATATTAGTTAAGATCTGAGTTTTAAAGAGAAATTAGCAAAACTTTTGGGAAAGGGTTTAAAAGATATTAAAAAATTTAAAAGGGGGGAAAGTATAGAAAATTTAAATTGTAAAAAAATATTTTTTAAAAATAATATATTATTTTTTGAAAAAAAAAGGGAAAAAATAAATAAGAGTAGCCAAAAAATTTTAATTTTTAATTTGATCTCCTTAACTATGAAAAGTGCTTCTCTGTTATTATCGGCTAATATTTAGAGAGTTAAAAATAAAATAAGTACTGATGGTCGTACTACTAAAATCTACTTTCAAAGACTATATGGAAAATATTTCTTCGCCTTAAGCAAACACCTAAATTATAGAAACTATTTTACCAATTAAATAATATTTCATTATCATAATTTATCCTTAAAGAAATATACGAATAACATTTTATTTTTTAATAAATTATTAAAATTTTTAAATTCAAAAAATTTTTTATTAATTGAATTTAGCAATTTAAATTTTTTATTTTAAAATGTTAAAATTTATAAGTTTACCAAAAGCCGTAGTCATAGGTAATTATGCTTTTTTTTTTATTTTTTAACAGTGATCTGAACCCATTTATCAGTTGGGAAAATAAAGGATGGAATCTTCTAATTAATTAATCCGCAAGGGACACTCAAAACCCCATAATATGATAAGAAAGTGAAAATAATTTTGTAAATTAATTTTTTTAAATAAATTAAAATTATCGAGCAAAGGAATTACTAAAAATAACTAACCATCCTATTCAGTTTCATTTTGATCAAGGTATGGATTACCCCCCCTTTATCATAGTAATACCAGTTCTCAATCAACCCCATGAAAAAAGTTGAGAGGCCCACATATTCGCTTTGAAATTTGTTTTGCAGATAAAATTAGGAGTTGCAGCTGTTCTCATCCACTTTAAGTTTTTGATTCACAATTTAGGATTGAATTTTTTGATTAAGTAAATAAGATTTTTACACGAAATACATAAAAACAGAGGAAAGAGACAGTACTTGATTAAATATTTCTAAATTATTTGAGAATAACTTTAGTTGCATGTTTATTTATTTTAGCGTATCAGAAGAAGACTGTTTTAATTAGAGTGAATTTTTAAATATGATTTTGTAGAAATCTGGCAGCTGCAAGTAGAAACCTAAAGAATAAGATGAGAAATGAGAATTAAAAAAATGAGATTGAAGAAATAGATTAAGCTTTATAAATCTCAAGTTTCACAATTATGTTCATTAATGTTCCTTTTTTTGAAATTCAATTTAGGAATTGGGGATTATTGTTTCAAAATGAATAGAGTTACTTACAAGTATTTATAGTTAGAGTGGCAATTTTAATGAAATCCTTGGAATAAATGCACAAGCTATCCTGAATTCAGAGTGGCTCCTCCATTGAAGCGAATTATTTTCTATTTTTAATTAATTTAATAAAAAAGAATTCTTAATAAATTCCCCTAAATTTGTTTGACCTCAAACTTTTCCCCATAACGATTTCCTTTTGGGGTAGCGGCGAAGATTTTCCCAAAAGATATTTTCCCTTACTCAAGATCTTCCGTAGATTGTAGCAAACATCTATCGTTAAAGGCAAAAAGTAAAAAAACTGTGAATCGAGTGAAGCGCGTTTTTAGATTTCACTAAAAAAATTTTTTTTAATAATCTAAAAAAATTTTTCCCACTGCTCCAGGTTTGAAATAGCGTGAAGTTTGTATGTGCTGACGAAGCTGTTTTCCAAACACAAAACCTTCATGAAGAAGGTTGGTAAAAAAGCACGATAAATAGAAGTTTCCGAGAAAAGGAAAAAACTACAAGTGGTTACTTGCAGGAATCAGCAAAACTCAGGCTTAGAAGCTTATGCCCTTTATCCTCGCTTTTATAAAAGGAAGCAGTATGTTCGCCCTTAAGAAGCTCAGAGAAAAATTTCCCAGACGGTGAGATCGTTCTACTCGTTGAAAACCTCATACAAAGAAAAGGAAGCGAAGAAGGCTTTACGCTGATTTAACATCACTCCGTTTTTTTTGTTCCTTACTCGCCAGATTTCAAGGGAATTGAGTTTTACTGCGGAACTTAGTTAAGGGACCAAAAGAAGCTGCTGCTTTTTACTTGATGAAATGTTTAAGCAAAATGATAAGGGGTTTTAATAGTGGGTTGTTTAAGAGAGTGGAAAAAGAGAAGCCCAAAGTTATGTGGGAGATGGGGGTAGAGTAATTTTTAAAAGTATTTAAGCTTAACAAAATGATTTAAAGTCATTTTTGCTTATCGGGGAAAAAAGGGATTTTTAAAGGGGTTTCCTTTTCTTTTTCTTTTGGGGCCGAGGGGCCCTAGTTTCCTCATTTTTCAAACCTGCTCCGCATCTTTTTGGACTGTCGCCCCTAAGTTTGTATAGTGATAGAGGGTTGCTACCTCGATGCTTGTATTTTGTTCCGTGCTCTATATACCTTTGCTCCCCTCCTTCATTAAGTGGATCCCAGTGCCAGGTTTCTCTAAAATTTAAAAAACTCAAAAAATTACTGGGAAGAAGAAAGGGATACTTCAGAAGCTGCTAAAACCATTTTCGCTGAAAAAACTTTCCCTTGCTTTTTTTTGGGGTTTCTTTTCCCCTTTTCTTAAAACCCCTTCCTGTGTGATCTTAATATCTTTTTGAGGTACTCATCACTACAGGGGCAAGGAGCCGAAAAACCCTTCTTTTGGGCCCAATTTGTTTGAGAGTTTTTCCCTTGTTAGGGGGGGAAATAGAAAAACCCCCGGGAAATTCCCATCGATCGCAACATATTAGTGCGGGAGTCTGGGGATATTTGGGATCTCCTCATGTTGAATCAAATTGTTTTGAAAATTTTTTCTCTAGCAAAAATTTGTTTAGGAACGAGATTTTGTTCCATCCCTATTGTGGGAAGGAAAAAACCCAAAACTAAAAATTATTGTTATTCCAAATGAGAGCTTTTATTGCTAAGTGAGGACCGGGAGAGGTTTTCCTTTGGGCTTGGGAATTTTTGTACCAACTTTGCGTTTCCACTTTTAAATTTTGTTTTAACTTCAATTTTCCCACCATTTTTGCTCGAGTATCGTTCTCTATTTAAAAAATCAAAGTTATTATTATTGATCTGACCAAAAAGCAAAACTTACTATTTAAAAAGTGAGACCCTATAGGATGAAAAGGCTAAATTGATAAAGCTAGGAACAAAGCAAATTCAGGTGCAAGTTGTAAAGGGAGGGAGCCCCTTTTTCATATGTGGTGGTTTCCTTTAAAATTTAAAATACAAATTAAATTATTAAAAATTAAATTAGAGAAATCAAAAGTTGGGGCAATTTAATTGTAGCATTTCAATCGTTGGCAATAAAATTAGTAGAGCTTTTTTTAAGGGCCTTTCGTGGGGACATTACAAACCTGGTTGCCAACGGAATTAGTAGCATTTATAATGCGTTTTGAATTTAAATTTCGTAGCAAAATCAAGCAGAATAAAGAAAAATAGGAGCAAATCTAATAAAAATAAGAAAAGATAAAACAAAAATAATGACATCTTTTGCACTCTTTTTTCGGAGTGCTCGCCCCTAGGAAACGCATACTAAAAAATTCCCTTTTTTTTTGGGTTTTCCAATTTTAACATTAATATATTATTTTTAAAAGAATTTTTAAACCCCAGCAGAGTAATTTGCATTGTTCTTTTTAAATTAATTTACTAATATAATGTTTTAAATGGATACACCCTCTCTAGAAAATATTCTTTAATTGAAACTTTTAAATGTGAATAATTCTTAAAATTTAAATATTAATTTTGAATAAATTAAATTTATAAGAAATTTTAAAGTTATATTCTCTTAAATCTGAAGGAAAAATCCCTCTATTTAAAAATTAAAACTCCTAATATAACTATTCTTGAAAATTTTAACTATTTTACCATTTTTTTTTTTAAACTAAATTAAAATGTGTATTGTGTTAAAATATGTGGCTGAGAGTGCATAAGATTGAAAAATTAATTAGAAAACTGATTTAATTATTAAGCCGGCTAATTTAATTGTATAGTTATTATAGTTACTCATGAATCCAACAATTTAATAAAGCATAAAATTTAATTTAACTGAATAATTATTCCTCAGGATAGAGAGAAGAAATTCAACTTTTAATTGTTTTTCTTTTTATAATAAGGAATTCTAAATTTAAGTTGTTATTTAATTTATAAGATAAGCTAATAATTAAATTTTTTTAAAGATTAAGTATAAAAAAATTAAATATAAGCCTAAGATTTTGCATGTAAATTTTATTAAACCTAAGATTATTGCATGCAGAATTATTTGTTGCATTTGTCTCTGACATCAGAGTTGAATTTGAAAAAAAAATAATTTAGAATAATAATTAAAAAGAACTCTGCAAGCATTGTTGTAATAAAATTTATTAAATATAAATATTTAATTTTCCTTTTAAATAATTGAGAATTAGGTTCCTTTATCTGAGTAAAATCCATAAATTTAAATTTAAATTTTTTTGTCTTAGTTTTGTCTCTCCCTTGGTCAAGAGCTTCCATTTTTATTTTTATATAAATTTAAAGATTTATAAAATCGGTTTACTTTTTGAAATGAAGGGGAAAAAGGGGGGTCTTTATAAATTAAAAAATTTTAATTTTAAAATGGCAACCAACCCAGCTAAGAGACAATACAAACCCTTTGCAAACACAAACTAAACTAATGTTTGTAACAGCAAAACCCAAAAAAAGATGCTGTGTGCATTTAAATGCAAGGGGGAGCCTTTTGAACTTGAGCTCGAGAAGGAAGGACCCGTGCTTTAAAATTTTCAAGCCCAAAAGTTGAGAAAATCGGTGGGCGTTTAAAAATATCGCACCTGATGCTCCTTTTTGTTGCTGCTCCAGAGATTAATGAGGAGAAGAAATTTTTTTAATGCGAGTAATGCAACAAAAGTTCGAATATCCCCAGGCCCCAAACGGCACATTTTAAAAGGGAAATCCCCTCAGAAAACCTAAATTATATGAAGCATTAAAAATGGACGGTCCCATCCTTGCTCAGCTTGTGAGCAGACATTCTCTCACTCTGCTTTCCTCAAAAACAATTTGGGGAAGAAGCACATGGCGATTCGTAATTGAGGATAAAAAAACTTTTAAAAATGGTTTCCCGTAAGAGGGAAGCACGATACCTTGAAAGGGTTA
Source organism: Tetmemena sp. SeJ-2015 (assembly GCA_027382625.1). Lineage (NCBI taxonomy): Eukaryota > Ciliophora > Spirotrichea > Sporadotrichida > Oxytrichidae > Tetmemena > Tetmemena sp. SeJ-2015. The sequence goes on along the minus strand of JAJKFJ010023043.1, from coordinate 5,057 downwards.
ACTAAAGAGGAAAAAGAGGAGAAGAAGAGGGAAAATTGAGTTATGAATCAGAAGCCTTAGTGTATGGTGTCCGTTAAAATTTAGCTAGCTCAAAGCAAGACTCCCTGCTTGAGAGTTGTAATTTTTGGGGGAGTGGGTCCAAAATTATTCCACCTTGTTTATTTCGAAGCGAAGAGAACCATATACAAGAAGATATGCTTACCGATCCCAAAAAAACCTTTAAAAAAGGAAAGAGAGGTCTTGAGTTCCCCGACAGTGTTGAGAAAAAGGAAAGGGGCAAAAACTTGAAGGACGTTCTTCATTTGCTGGTGTTCTTAGTAAAGATTACTCGCCATTCGCCCTTCCCAAATGGGGGATCACACTAAAGAAAATTTTTCAGCAGAGGGCAACAAGTTAGCTTACTGCTTTTTTCACTGACCTCGTTTTGGGGGGTGAGGAGTTTATTTTTTTGGGATTCGTGCAAGAGAATTTAAGCCCGAGAACATCATGATAAAATTTTTTAAAAAGCCAGGCAACTGTCATTAAAACTTAACAGAGTTGTAAAAAAAGAAGACATTGAGAAGCACGGAAAGGGAAATCAAAGGTATTCCCATAAGACATGACGGGGTCAAAGGTTTAGTGGGGGGGGGACATTTGGTCTATGTTGCAAAATAAAAATATGAAAAACCCGGAATACTACTAGTTTTGAAATTGGGAAAATGATGCAAATAATTCGCAACAAGACATTTAAAAAGACAAGGTATCAGAACCTTTGAAAAAATTTTGTAAAAAAAAGTTTAAAAATCAAGAACCTTTTGAAACCTTAAAAACCCCGTTATTGGGAAAGAGGAAGCACTTAAAGGTAAAAAAAATTCAGAGATTTTGAGACAGACGCAAGGTACCTTTCCCAGAAGAATTTTCCGGGTTTTGGGTTTAAAAATTTTGCATGATTTTAAGTATTAAAAAAGAAATTAATTAACAAAAACTTATTTTCACTTTCTTTTATTTTTTGGGTTTTTTTGGGGTTTCTGATACCCTTTTGGTGTGCATCTTGCGAAAATGAGCAAGTTTGGCACTTGAGGTTCTATCAAATTTGCAATTAAGGAAATTCTTGTTTTAAAGATATAAGATATTGTGTGCTCAACAATTGCGGAATAAATATGTTTGTTAAATTTAATACACCTATCTCACCCTAATTAAATATCTCTTTCGCATTTCTGAGAGTGGAAGATTAGACTATTGTAATACCCCATAGACAATAATTATATTTATTCGTATTAGATTCCCAATTTTAAAAGTATTTGGGGGCCCTTTATTAAAAAATTTCTAAAGTTTAAAGTCTAAAAAAAGGGTTTTTAAAAATTATGTGAAAATAAAAATTTTCTTTTTTTGAGGTTCAAAAGATCATCTCAAAAAAGGAATAAATTTTTTTGGGCCCTGGGAAAAAATTCTAATTTTAAAAATTTAATTTTAAACCTTTTTCTAACTAAATTTTTTTTTTAGAAAAAAAATTTGAATGGGCATTTCTACTATCCCATTCAGAACAAACAGATTTCCCCTTTGTAAATTGAGTACCCCTGTTTCTGCTTTAATTTAAAACCAACCTTGCAATGAAAACTGAGTTGCTATTTTTGCCCCAGTAGCTGGAAGAATTAAAGCTCCCTAGAGAATATTTTTTAAGAAAAGAGAGCGAAGACTGCTCGTTGCAACGAACGCTGTACTTCACAAAACCGTGAGTGCATAAAAAATTAATAAACCCTCTTCATTATAGTATTTCAGAAGACCTCCAGCAAATGTATTCACAATCGCTTTAGCTCCAATTATTTTGTTATTAAATTTTTCATTCCAACATCATAGAGTCCAACATTATAAATTTATAAAAATAAAAGAAAAATACAAAAAATTTGTTTTTTTTTCTAAAGATACATTTTAATTTAGAAAATTAATTTTTTAAAAATTTTAAATCTTTTTTTTTTGGAAATTTTATTGGTTAAAGTATAGCAGAGTTGTAATTTAGGTAAAAATAAATTCAATTTTTTAATAAAACCCAAAAAGAGCTAATAGTCCAAATTGTCCGATAAAGTTAGAAGGGATGTATATTCTTTGAGCTATAGATTAAATCATAGCTTAACTAGAGGGGGGAATAAATTTAGAGAGTCTTTATTGCTTGTCTATTTTTTTTTTCCTCTGTTTAAGTTTAAAACGGTGGCTTTCCAAAGTACATTATCCAATTTGAAATATTTTGAAACATTATCATATTCTCTGCTGCGATTTTAGTATTGACTTAAAATAAAATTATTCTTTTTAAAAATTTTTTTTAAGTAATTAATATATCTAAATTTAATGAAAAATTATTTTTTAAGGGAATTTTTTAGGTTATAGAGCTTTTAGATATAATATAAAATTTTTTAAATTTTTTTTTTTTTCTATAAAAATATTCCAATGCTTGCATACAACAACAGTCTTCAGAAAGAAAAGTAATTATATTCTAATTTGAATAAATTCATAACTAGACTAGGTTAAATTAGTCTTAGCCGACAATACTAAATATTATTTCATTTTTAGAATTAATAAACTATAACAAACTTTATATTTTATAATTAGAACAAATGGTATTCAAAGGCAACTTAGTTATCATAATTGTAAAAAAGAATTTCAATGAAAATTTTTTATTCTGCGATGAGGAAAATGCTTTCCTAAGCAAGATGATAAGCCTAATAATATTTTTTAAAAATCGATAAATTCAATAGTTGTATACAAAAGTGGAAGTTATTTATAGTAATATTGAGGACTTAATTATTATTTTGATAGACTTGGACAAATCTTTTTTCTAAGTCAATAGTCACAAACCAGGCAAATGATAAGTCAATTAAATAAATTAAACTTAAAAATTTAATAAATTTTTATATATTAAATAAATATTGAATAAATCAGTGTCAGTTGAAGTGTATCCAATTTAAATAAATATTAGAACACTCTATTCTGCATGAAATTCTAAGATTGTTTCATCCTTGCAACTTTTGTGTGGGAATACTCAGTCAAGAGTTGTATGAGCACAATTTTTAATGAAGACGATAATGAGGATGATGAAGAGAGCGTGAGTCATATCTCGCTGCTGAGAGGTACTGAAAATATGATAAAAGAATAAACTCATAATAATTATTGATAAGCTATCGAACAAGCTGCAGATCAGAGAATGAATCCGTCATTTCAACTGACACAAAGGTATAATTCTCAATTGATTATTTTAACAAATACCGATTTTAAATTAATTTTCTACTATATTACGTGGTATTTGAGTCTGGTAAAATGTCCCGTCTTAAAAATAAAAAACTTTCAAACCCAAAAATGATTTATTATTTAATTATATTAAATAACTAATTATTTTTCTACTTCCTGAAATATGAAATAAAATAAAAAAAGTAACTATAAACTTTTAAATTTATTTAAAATTTGAAATGTCGGAATAAAAATATCCTCAATAAAGCAATAAAATAAGTATATGAACGATGAAATCTAAATTTAAAAGTTATAAAACAGGAAATTTCCTTAATTCTTTTTTTATTTTTCTTAATAACTTTTTAAAACTTCAATAAATTTTTTTTTTTTTAAAAAGCTTTTTTTTACAATTCCTTCAAGTTAGTTACAAATTTTCTCTTCAAATTTTTTTTTAGAAGGACACTAATTAAAAGTTTAAGCATAATTTAAGAACAATCATATTTTTTAATATTACGTTTTTATTTTAAGGATATAAAAAGTTTCTTCATTATTTTAAGAGTAAAATAAGTTTGATTCCAACTAATCTTGAACGAATATGATGAAACTCCATCCCAAACTAAGCTAAAGATATCTCCAAATTATAATTTAAATTTGATTAATGTGGAGGTTATATTTATAACCTATAGATGCATCATTTATAGATAGACTGTCATTGAGAGGTCTTCCTTTGCAAAAATAAATCATTTTTTTAATGATTTTTCAATATTATATTTGCTTTAGTCTTTAAGTAAGGCTCTAAATTTCCATGGGCTTTTTTAAAAAAGGGGAAAATTTTTTTTTAAAAAGGAAAATTTTAATTTTTTAAGGAAGTTTCACTTTTAAATTTAGCAATCATTATGTCCTCATTTAATTTATAGTTACACAAATACTGAATTAATTTTCTACAAGGAATAATCTATAAAAAGTAATTCTTAAATCACTTTTTAAATTAATAATTTTATTAGATCCAATTTTAGTTTTTCAAGCATTTTGAATCCATCTTTTTTTTGTAATCTGAGAATAATTTATGTTATAATTAAGATATGATTTAATTTGATTTAGTATCCACCGCTATATTGAGTCATAAGAATATATTAATCTTACTAGCACAAATTTGTTTGGTTATATTGTAATTGTAGCCTTTGGGACAGTATAGGGACATGTCGTTGTCTGCAACTATAATTATAGCTTGGAATTTAATAAAAAAGAGAATTAAATTAGATATTAAATAAAAATGGAATAAATCAGTGACAGTTTAAGTGTGTCCAACTTAAATAATAATTACACCATTAGATTCAGCATGAAATTCTAAGAACTTTTCATCCTTGCAACTTTTGAGTAGGAGCCCTCAGTCAAGAGTTATAAGAGACACAAGATTCTAAGAAGATGATGATGAAGATGAAGATGAGTGCTTGAGTCATATCTCACTGCTGAGAGGTGCTACGAAGATGAGAAAAGAAGAAACTCATTTTAATTTTAAATAAGCTATCGAACAAGCACCAGATCAGGGGGTGAATCTGCGATTTCAACTGTCATCATTTTGCAACTCTCCATTTATTATTTTAACCAATCACTGATTTTAATTAAAATTTCAACTATTTAATTTTTATTTAAGATTACTGAAAAAATATTCGATGTTTAAATGTTCTATTTATTGCTCACGAAATCTAAAAGGGATTAAAATAAGCAAAATAATTACCTATAAAACACTCTTATCAAATTTAAAGTTAGCCAACAGATCTGGAAACCCTTGTTATATCAAAGTGCTCGCAGAATAATACTTCACTTAATCAAGGGTTATCTTTTCATTCCAGACCGCA
>JAJKFJ010023042.1:0-10426 GCA_027382625.1 Tetmemena sp. SeJ-2015 | reverse complement strand
AAAAGTCTCTCATAATTTTAGCTAGAGGGGCCCAGAACTTCGAGCGTTTCCCGGGGGAAAATTTTAAACCTTGACTAAATGGGTTTTAATTTAACTTTTGACTATCACCTGATTCTTACAATTATTTAGCCATAGACCTCAATAAATTACACGTTTTAATACCAAATTTGTTTTTTAATTCACAAAAATATATATCATAAATTTTTAAATTATAGAGATTAATTATTAAATTAAAAAATGAAAGAGTGATAAGTATTTACAAGCCAGAGTAGAGCCATACGCTATCTATTAGCGTCAAAAGTTTTTTTCCAGAAATTCTCTTTAATTTCTGTTGAAACTCTTCACTTTAATTTTTTATTGATTCAATATGATTCAATAACTAAAATGAGAAATATTTTCACTTTCTGAAAATTTCGGTAAAGATGGAAGATATGTATAGACAACCTTAAAATTTAAATAATATCTGACAAAATTTTATCTTATTCTTTTCTTTACAATTTTCTTGTAGACTGATGTATTTTAAATGAACGACAGAAGATGAATTCTGAAGTGAAGATTCAAGTTTTATATTCTAATAAATAATTGTGAAGAGAAAAATGTCTTTATGCATCATATTATTAATTTTTTCCTTTAAAAATTAAATTATTGTCTCAATTATAAATTAATTATCTAGATATTTATAAACAAAAAAAAAGTAAATAAAATAAAATTTGAGAAGAAAATTTTAATTTTTAATTATTTTTAAATTGCTATTTATGAATTAAAATTAATTGATAAAATTTGCTACAAAAAGAAAATTTGTTTTAAATAGTTGCATGTTCAAACCCTAAAACAGACTCTAGTGGAACTACCTATTGCGATTCATGCTCTGTCGGTCAATACTACAGTCTCTAATTGAATTCATGTTTTAGCTATATTAATTCACTGTGTCTTTTTTCTTATAATTTTTTTAACATTCTGAGTAAATAGAAAAATAAAGATTCTTCTGATTGATAATTACTGTGAAGCCGAGTACATATTTCTCCTAAATGAATAGGGACACAAAAATTATTTGATTCATAATTATCATACCAAAGAGTAAAAATTTAAAGCATAGTGCTAAAATTCTCTACTAAGGATAGAATCAAATAAGTTTTTGAAAGTTTTAGTTTATATCATTGAGTTCTTGATAGTTAGTTATAGTTAGAATTTCTTATGGCATGTCGGTTGGGGTTGCAAATTTAGATAATAAATCGGCAGGGCGAGTCTAAGTTTGTAAGCATTTAAATTTTTGTATCCAATTTTGTAGGCTGTGCTCAGTCGCGAAGCATAAGCTATATCGGTTTATAATAGTTTGATCTTAAGTTTTCAGTACTTTATAAATCAAGATTGAGGATTGCAATAAATTTCATAAATAAATATATCATTTTGTTTTATTTATAATCTTTTTGAAATTTATTTAAAAGCAAGGGGCTGGTATATGTTTGTAAGTAAAGTATGTTCCTGACATTTATTTTATTGCAAAAAATGTAGTGTTGTATTTATAAAACTTAAATTTGTTTGCTTATTTTTGTAGCTAACATATATACTATCATTTATTATGAAGGATTTTGAAAATAAATAACACAATAAGCATGATTTATTATTTTATTCTTCTGATGTACAATGCATTTATTTTAACACCCCTATTATGCTAAAACTGTCCCAGCGCCTGCAGTGACTGTAGATCGAATTCTAAAGATTTGATAATTAATATTTATTAAAATTAAATTAGTAAAAAGCAACTACAGAACCAGAAATTAAATATTAGGATTTACTAAGGATTTTAAAAGAAAATATATAAAATTTTTTTTAAGGTGGAATGAGTTATTTTCTAATTTTAAACCCTTTTTAAAAGGGTCATCTGGCAACCCCTTAAAGAAATTTTAAAATTTTTGGAAAAGCAAAAAAAAAATTGGGCCAAAAAAATATTTGCTTATAGCTGCATTAAATTATACTATTTTATGGGCTGATAGAATTAAATAAATTATTCTCATCAATTAAACAATTGGCAAGGATTGCGTTATAATAAAATATAGCTTTATCAACATTTGGAAAGAAAATATGAATATAATAATATATGAAACTTCATTAGGAACAAAAATAATTTATTTAATTTAATTTTAATAAGGAAAATTATTTTATTTTTTAAAAATAAAATCGTCACATTTTTATTTAATTTATAGTTTAAATAATATAATTTGCTCCCTGGGAAATGCAAGAAATTAATAAATCTTAATTGAGTTAATTTTAAATAAGATTGTAAAAATAATATAATCCAAAATATTTTTAAACAAAGTGATTCTTAAAATCTAATGTCCTGATCCCTTAATTATATTGATTCTGGTTTACCTCAATACAATTTATATACTTAGTTAAAATACTTTAAGATTTCAAGACTTAGTAATTAAATAATTATAATATTATATTCATTTGATGACCATTTTTTTTAAATTACTCATTTTTCTATGTGTCTTAATTACTTATGCATAAAAGTTTTGTTGCTAATTTGTGTTCGGTTAAAAATAGAAATCTTTTGGAATTTTTTGGGTGGGGAATATTTTTAAATAAATTAAAAGTGAATATAATTTTTGCTTGTCTTTTAATATTAGATTATTATTTTTAATTTAATTTTTAGACTTTCTCTTAATCTTTTGAATCGTAAAACGTTTATATTTAACTTATTGCATTAAAAATAAAGGGTTTAAACTATTTTAAAAATAAAAGGAAATTTAAGGATTAATAGATTTTGCAATTTCTGGCTTGAAGTAAAATTACAACTTAATCACCAAGTAATTTAATATAAATGGGTATAAAAAAAAAATTAAATCAGATTAGTATTATCATAACTATTTATAATTAAAACTTTGCTAAATTTAATAATTTTATATATAGTAAATTATTTAAATGCATGTCATGTGCTTCAGAAACTTACTTTCAGACTGAAATAATGTTTAAACATGCTAAAAGTAAATGACGAAAGGGTTTTCTATCCACCTACGTAGGCTTCCCTCAGTATTTGTCTTCCACTATTAGAGTAGGTAAAGATGAGATTTGGGAATTCCCTTCTTCCGCATATGCCAAAACCCAGACCAGTCCACACCAACTTCTCAATTTTTTGTGGAGGAACATTAATTACACCACAGACCAATCACAAGTTTACAGAATTATTACTATATACAAATTAAAAAAATTTTTGCAGATGCTAAATAAATAGAATTTTTATAGGATAATACAATGAGAATCGGGGGTAAGAGATGTTTAAGATTAATTCACTATAGAAGTTGACTGAAGACTGATGCTCAGATGTTTACCCTAGATCAGTTTTTTTTTTTTACCAAGTTCGAATACTACAGAAAAACTCTTTTTTTTAATTTTTTCCTGACATAAATTTCTAGAGTTGTAGCAATAACAACAATAGCAAGAGCAATAGAGTGTAGATATAATTGATGAGCTGAAAGTTTTGTTAGTGTAAGAATATTTTGGAAAGAGAAAAATTTTAAAAATAAATTAAGAATTTTACAAAAAGTGAAATTCAAAGCTGATATAGTTTCTAAAAAAATTTACAATAAAAATAAAAGGGAGTTATTTATCAATAAACGTTTTGATTAATTTAACCATCTGATTGGTTTATCTTTTTTTATTAATCACTCTAATCCATCATATAATCTTATTAAACGATATTTATATTTAGAATAGCAATTCTCTAAAAGTATAATCATTTTTACAGCTAAATTGGTAGGATTATCATTTAGAAATGCGAATATTTTTGCATTAAGGTGTTTGATTATTAGAAAATTATTCATAAACTCTTCCCCTTAAAAAAAAAAAATCTTTGTTTTCTAATAAATGATAATCACTCATATTAAAAAATGGCCCACAGAGAAATTTCATTTCTGATTTAGAAAAACTAGCTGGCCAGTTTCTTTACTTAAGAGAACATTAAGATCACACCTTTTCTGAAAGCCAAATTTCATAATAATAATTAGCAGAATTAAGCACCCTGCAGGGTATATATTGGCTTTTATATCACCCCCTAAACACGCTTATAACTAGTGTGACGGTTTTCCCCCAACCCCACGTCAGGTAACGCCATTACGCACCGTCTCATATTAGGGACGAGAGAGAACAATTTGGGAACTCGCATACCAACCCCCCCCCCACATTCCGAGCACACCTGCGCTCCGTTCGAATCGCTCGCGAAAAAAAAATTTATGCGCTGCGCTGTCAGGCTGGCTGAAGGAGAAAATATCACAAGAGCACAAATTTCAATTATTCTTCTCTGGCTATTCTAATTTTAATACTAATCCCTTTTATATAAAAAAAAATAGTATTGAGAACAATAAAGAAAAAAAATATATTAAATCATTTAATAGTGAAAAGTTTGAGAAATATTTGATTTTAATTTAAAGGAAAAATTTTTATAACTAAAAAATTTAATTTGATATTATTTTTAAGTAAATTTTGAACCCAAATTGTTTTCATTAAAAAGTATGTCACAGTAACACTTAAATGCACTTCAATGATGTTGAAATTAGCCATAAAAAAATTGAATATAAAAATTTTTAAAATATTAAAAAATCTTTTTTCTAATGCTACTATTTATTAGTAAGTAAATTAAAAATTTTAGCCTTTCTAAATAGATTAGCTTTATCCAGTTTACGCTTAATGGAAAGCACCAGAATTTTTGTTATAATATTAAGGAGAAGTTCATAAATTAAAGTAGATCTAAACCCATATATAAAATTTGGATCAGACTTCTCTTATGACTATAGTAATACTTACTTCGATTTTAGTAGATGCAACATCTATAATTTTTTTCAAAACTAAATAAAAAAATACAACTATTTACATAATTTTATTATTTATTAGGTTTTTATTATTCTGGGTTTTTTAAATTTTCCCATGAAATTGTACCATACTAATTATAAATACAAAAATTATTTGTTCTTAATCCTCTTGCCTTTGATAAATTAATATTTTTATTGCAAGAAATAAAAAAAAATTTTATTTAAATTATAGATTCTATTTGTAAAAATATTCACTAAAAAATTTTTCCCCTCTTTCTTTAAAAATGTAAAATTTTTATTCTTAAAATAAATCCAAATTGAAGCAGATTATTTATGATTTTATTTTAATTTTAAAAAAATTTTTTATTAAATTTGGCATAATAACTGATATTATTTTAAAAAATTAAGTTTAAAATTTCAAAAGAAAAATAATAAATATTTGATGCACATGTAAATAAATATATTTTTATTTTTCCTGGTTTCAGCAGCTCAAAATTTAATAACTTAAAAATAGTTTATGAAATAGGAAAAAAAAAGAAAAAATTTTAAACGAGCTTAAAGAATAAAACTTATTTTATGCAATTAAACCAACTTAACAAGACCTTTTTTTAAATCTAAAAATTTAAATATTTAATAATTTTTCCATGATTGAACAAACACAATTTAATTTATAAAAAAAATTTAAAAAAATTTTCTGAAAAAATTTTAATTTAAATATAATCCATTTAAAAATTTAAGTTATATAAAATTAAATTTTTTTAAAATTTGAATAGCTCTACTTTATTTACTTAAGTGATTGAAAATTTTTAAATAAGTTAGCTAAATTTAGAACTTCGCTAACTATATTTGAAATGAATACTCATTAAAAATTTTATTTGTAAAGAGAAAGAAAGAATTTTAATGAATAGAAAGGATGAAAAAAAGTAGTTGTTCAAAAATTTTTGGGAATTGATAAAGGGTGGAACTTCTCTTTTGTTAAGATGCGAAGTTTGATGCAAATTAATTTTACAGAGCCAGTAGTTACTTTTTTTAAAAAATAAGTAAAGTTTGGCTTTGACAGTGGCCATTCCAGTATTTACTTGAAAGCACACCTAATAAAATAGGGGGCTTCCAAGTCTGATCAGGAGTTTAGGGAAAAAAAATTTGTGCAAATTTAATCGTTTTGCAAAATTTTATGTTTATCCCTAGGGGAATTTATTTTCTTTACTAAATTTGTTTAATGATGTGAGTAGTGATTATGTGGCAAATTTCGGGTATATTGGTCAAATGGATTCTTCTCCTTCTGCCAGTAGAACTGTATATATAAATTTCTATTCAGACAAATTCGATGCAGGCAGAAAGCAAGCAACCATCAATATGTTAGGCTGTGATTCCAATTGCCCACCAAATCGTTGCGTAGATACAGCAGATAATTGCTGGGACTGCAATCCAATCCCAAATCAATCAAATAAATCCATATATTTATAAGGTAGATAGATACAAATAAAATAAATTACGTTCTTGCATTTAGTAGTAGCTTCCAAAATCAATTAAGACGATCAAAACTTAAAAAATATTAGAACGCTAATTTCAAAAAGAACTAGTATAAACTCTAAAGGTATCATTCTGTCACATTCAGAGATGCACTGTTTAGTATTTAACATATTATATTATCCTCAACAATCATTAAGTCAGAATGAGAAGCAATTGTATATTCTTCTTCTTGAAAATTGAGGAATATTTATCAAGAATAAATGCAAATAGAAATATTTATTCAGCTATAAAATAAAATATTTAAAGACTTTTCAGGCATAAGATTTTATCTAATAATTTATCTCCTCGCAAAAAACAAAAAATTCCCAAATTTGAAACCAATTTAAGAAACATTTAAAAAAACCCCTAATTAAAAAGGGAAATCCCAAATTTACTTTATATTTTAATTTAAAAATAATAATTTTAAACCATTAAATCTTTTAAATTTTCAAAATTTTGTCCTTTCCCAAAACAAAAATTTCAAATTTTTAAAAATATATTTTTTATCAAATTTAAAATACACATTCAAACGAGGAGTTTGTGATGAGGGAAAAAAAACGCCAAATTAAATATATTCCTAAAAGAGTTATAATTCTTTAATAATTAATTATCTTCATGTAAATATATTCTTTTCATATTATAAAATTGATTTTCTCTTCTATAAATGAGAGAAGTTTAAATTAAAAATTATTCTATTTTATATTGAGGATTATTTTCTAAATACTTGATTCTACGAAAAAAATAAATTTTTTATTTAAAAACTATCGCCAAATTTTCCATATATTAGGATGCAAATATAAATTTAGAAATTTTCATTTTTTAAGTATTTTTATTCATAGAAAATTTTATAATTTTTTAAATTTATTTAATTGATAATCATAATTGACTTCATGTATTTTGAAATAATAAAGTATTTTTAGTTTGTTCTATTCTAATTTCGAATTAATAAATTATAAAGAGAGACAAAGTAATTATTTATATTTATGCAATTATTGTTTTATAAGCAATACTACAACAATCTATTCCTAATAATTTTTTCTTGATTTAAATATATTCAAAATTTGAATAAAAATAATCAATTATATCATTAAAGAAATAGCAATTATATTTTTGCATTCATAAAAAACATCGCAATATAAATCTTGCATATATATTAAATTAGGAATCTTCCAAGAGATAAATTTGGAAGGAATTAGAATAGATTGATTTTAAAATAAAAGGACATATTTCTTTCATAAGTTTTTTTTATTTTTAAAATTTTTTTAAAAATTCCACACCCTTGATTTTATTAAAAAATATTTAAATACTTATATAGTTGATTTTAAAAGGTTTGAAGACTTCTTCGAATTGCGAAGCATGTACTCTAGGATGTTCTAAATGCAATGGCTATTCTGGTTTGATGAGTGACAGTTTTTGCTAGAGTTGCGAAGGTTATTAAATCACCCGATATCCCTTAGAAATCTGCAGAGGCGCAATCGATAAAGATAAAAAAGTGAAGAGAAGAGAAAGATTCACAAATAAGAAATTTCTTAAATAAATAGAGCAGTTGCTTGTCATTCAGTTATCGATTTTCAGGTTTTATAAAAAAATGAGGGGCTTAAAATATTATCAATTAGAGGAAATATAAATCATTTTTAATCAAACTTTATCATCCAACCAAGATTCCTAATAGATTAAACCAATCAGGCTGTAATTAATTTATTTTAGATATAGTTAATTATAAGACAATTATATTTATTAAGTTTTGAAAAGTTAGCCAATCATTATCTTTCTCTCAATATTAAACTATTCACATATCAATTAAGAATTTTAAATCTGATCTTATTTTCTAATTTTCGATTCACTTCGCTTATTTATGTTTATAGGAAACTTTCCCTAAAGTGTGACTGCTTTCTTTATTAAAATTTGTATATCTTAAAAATAAATAACTGCTTACTACTAAATCCCTTACTCCTCTTTCGTATAAGGTGATGAGCCTTATGATACTTACGTGGATGATCTTGGAGTAAATCCATATTTTGGATTTTTGGATTATGAACATTATGAATCAGGACTATGGCTGCGACTAACTACTCCAGATGAAGTTACCTCCAATATTGAAGAATATTATTCATTCATATATAATAATAATAATTATTTTTTATTAAATTGAAGTTTTCAGAAATTTGTAAATCAACGTTTAATGACATATCATTTTCGAAGCCATCTATTCTAAATAAATTTATTTTAGATAAATCCTTAATTTATTACAATAAGTTAATATTCATATATCTTTAAGAAAGGAGGATAGACTTAGACTTTTAATATTGTTCTTCTCTAAATTAGTTTCTCATTTTTTACTTTCAATCCTGATTTTTCAAAAAGTTGTGAGTTTGCTTCAGTTACGCCTGGATGAAGAAGAATTAAGCTATATATTTTCTGTTGTGCTAAATTTGAATACTATAAACGCTCGTTGCCGAATAGCTAAAATAATTTAAAGGTAATTTTACTTAAAGACAACATTTTGAAAATTTGCCAAAAGATTCTCAAAATCTTGAATTCAAACTCTCTAATGTGATGATATCACTAGATTTAAAGATAAAATAGATAGATCGATATATCTAAATATATATTACCTTTAAATAAAAAAAAAGAAATTAATCTTTATTTTTAATGTCTATGGAATTCTTGCCTAAGTAGGGACTACTCCTAAAGATTTTTTATAGGGAAAGTTTTTTAATTTATCGAAAAACTTATTATTTTTTAAAAAAAATAAAATTTTTATAAAAAAAAAATTAATTATTTTTAACTTTTTTTTATTTTTTTAAACCAATTAAAAAACTCTTTTTTTGATGGCATTTTAACCCTAATTAAGGCAGGTAAATAATTAAATTATATCTAAATTTAATTTACAGTGGAATAAAAAATCTTCGAATAATGAATGACACATGTCTTTTTAAATAGGGTAATTGATAAGCTCTTTGTTCAAATAAGATTTATATATTGAATGTTTAAGATTGATTCCTCGCTACAATCTGCATACTAAGCACATCCTTTCGACGGTATAGATGTTTCTCTCTCTGGAGTGAGTTCACTCTAAGAGTCCCAACTACTAATAGACTAAACTGGAAATGTGGTGTCACCACTCTAGTATACTTGTGATGATGGAGTGACATTTATTACTACTACAGATACCACTTAAAGATTCTACATCACTATCGGCTCATAGCCAGGCATTAGAATTCTCAATTTCAACAATATGTAGGTAGCTTATTAAGGAAAGGTATTTTGCTAAATGTAGTATTCTACATCCAAGTGGAGATTTTATGTTAATTTTTGGATTTTGCATTCCAAAAAGGAACGAAATTTACGCTTTTAAATTTTATAAAATAAATTAAAAATTTAAGGCCCCTTTTTAAAACCCCCAAATTAAATACAAAAAAAATATTTAAATATTTTTTTTTTTTTAAATTGATTAAAAATTTTTTAAAAAACTTATGTAATTTTTATAATAAAAAATTTCATTAAAATTTTTAAAAAGGGAATTTTAAAATGAGTCACTCTCAAATTAACTTGTAAATAATCAGTTTTTTTCTCCATTTTTATATAAGAAGTTTTTTAGCCTTCTCTATCTGTTTTGAGGAAAATGATATAAAATTTTTAACATCTTAAATTTTTATGAAAAAGTGGCGAGTTGCATGGAGAGTTATGAGATTAAATTCAAAATTTAAGCTGCAGAATTTTTTTTAATTTTGTCTCATTTTTAAATTTGATAGGTATTAATACTAACTCAACTTATTAAATAATCGTAATAAAAAGGAAATAAATCCATTATTTATTTTTGAGTTTTGATTCTATGAATCTACAGATCCTATAGTCATAGATTTAAATGGAATGGTAGAGGATCCTTAAATTTTATTAAAATTTAAGAGCCATAATTTAAAGAATTTAATTTTTAATTATAAAAGTAAAATATTAAATTAGAAAGGAAGTTAAAACCTAGGAAATCTGTCGCTGTTAAGGGTTGAAAGTTTCAAGGACAATTTCTATGAGTCCTTACTCGCAGCGTCTCTTTCAGAGAATATGTTTTTAAATAATCGGTTTTCTCTTTGGATAAAAATATGGTT
>JAJKFJ010023041.1:0-10770 GCA_027382625.1 Tetmemena sp. SeJ-2015 | reverse complement strand
TAGATTAATATCTACGACGAGAATTTCTCCTGGGTTGGCAGTCATGAAGTCATTCAAAATATTATTATAAGATTCTCGAAATATAAATTGTACTTTATTTTATTTCAGTGTTTGATTGATGTCCTCGAGAACACTAACTCCATTTCCAAAATATGCATTTTGAAATTTTAATTACTCTTCAATTTTATTTAGTTGTGCTTTTAATATAAAAAATTCTTGGAGAATTTCTATTTTAAATTTATAATAATTAAATTATTGGCTTTTACTTCTAAAGTTAGGAGAAAGTGAAAATAATAAAAATATATTTTTTTAATAGTAATTTTAATTTATGAAGTTAAATACATGTTTAAAGATTTTATTTTAAGTAAAATCAAAAGACCCAATTTTTTGAGTGACACAATTTGAGTTGCTTTAATCTCTTAATGTTTTTATTTTTCTAAGAGAGAGATAGGTTATTTTTTAAAAATTATTTGCATTTTTTATTTTTAGTGAAATCCCATAAAACAATTTTATATAAATTCAAAAGAGTACTGACTTAAATATAAATCTAAATATTTTTAAACAATATTACTTGTCTCTTAATATAAACTTCTAAGAAATATGTAGAATTCAAAAGAAGAACAAAATTAGGATAAATATTTACGAAATTTAAAGTGAAACTATCATTTTTATTGAAATATTTTTAATTGCTATTTTTAATTTTGATTTTGTTGTCGAAAATAAACAATTATAAAGATATTTATTTTTTATATTATACTATGTTCGTAGCGTCGCCAGGATCTGCAGCGATTCTTAAATCAAGGTACCTAATGCCTTCCTTCAGGTGCTGAGCCACAGTTTTCTCTTGGGTCACCACAATCGCATTTTGAATTTCATAAACTTAGTCGGCCGACAACTGAGCGTACAGGGCAGTCAGAGGAATGCTAAGAGCTGTGCTAATTGCAGCTACTTAGTTCAAAATTATTAAAATAAACAATTCTCATCATTTTAATTATCAACTAAATATAAAATAATTAAATTTTATTCATTTTAAACATTTTCAACATATCCAAAACATAATATATTAACCTCTAATCAAGCATTTTTATTCAGAATAGAAATGTAAAAAGACAGTTCATGCTATATTTTAATGTAGTTAATTGTTGGGTATACATTATTATAAAATTATTGTCAAATTTCATATTAATTTAATTAAGGAAAAGTTATTCAAATGAAAATTAAACTTTTTAATTTTTATGAAAGTATACACTTATTAATTTCTTAGTAGTTGATTAAATCAGTATTCTCATTTAATAAATTGATAAGATTTATTCTCAGGAACTAAGGAGTCTGTAGCTATGAAGCCTGCATGGTGAGCACCTGGAATAGCAAGCTCTCTGATGGTGGCGTCTCCAATCTCTGGGTACTGAGTCTTCAAATCAGTCATCCAACTCGAGAGGGAGAAAGGATACTTGTAAATCTCTCCATGGCCAGCGTATTTAAAAATCTCATTGATTTGTGCCTGTGTCTGGAGATTTCTCATTCCTCCGTTTTAGAATATAGAGGACGGATTCTCATCAGCATTCAAGAAGCGGTCTACAATAAGATATTTAATATACTTACATAAACAACCAAAATTTAGTGTTTGCAAATCTGAAGAATAAAAAGCAAACCTTAGTGTCTTTCCTCTTCCAGAGCAATTATGGAAGTAGCTTTGTACTTACTAGAAGTTTCTTGAGCGAGAGCTAAGTTTATGAATCCAGCGACTGCCAGAACGAGAGCAGTTGACTTTTGGAGCATATGAAACAAGAATTAATAAATTTAATAATTTTCAATTAGAAAGCAGTTAGAAATAATTTTAAGGATTTATAAAAGAATTTCAATTTCTTATTTATTAATTTTGTTGAAAAAAAATAATTTTGAAAATTAAAAAAAACCTCTTACCAAATTAAAAAAAAAAATTCTTTAAAAACCAAATTTTAAGGGGTAAACTATTAAAAAATTTTTTAAAAAAATTTTTTAAATTTATGATTAATAAAAGAAATTTTTTTTTGGAATTTAAAAGTTAAAACTTTTTTTAACCTCTAAATTTTTTTTAACCTTAAATTTTTTAAAATTTTTTTTAAACCCCAAAAAAAAAGTTGTTAAAAAGATTAAAAAAATTTCTTAAAATTAAAATAAGTTTTTTTAAATTTTTTAAAAGGATTTACAAGTGGAAAAAAATCCCTTTTTTTCCCCAATTAAAAATTGAATATTTTTAAAAAATTTTAAGGAATATTTTTAAAAATTTTTTTTTAAAAGGGGAAAAAAAAAAATTTAAATTAAAAATAATAGCCCTAAATGATGTATGAATCAAAAATTATGTTTGTAATATTTTTTTAATGATAATAAATCGTCAATCAAATATCTTCAATTAACAAAATACTAAGTTTAAATTGATAAACTTTATGAATGCCAACATTTTATTAAAATATATTTATTTTATAAGCTGGGGTGGTGGTGGTAGAAACAAGGCGTCCACCATTGAGTTAAATTATACCTAAAGCAATATTTGGCTCGTAGTAATCAACAGTTAGAATGTTAAATCTATAAATTATTATTAAGACAATAGAATTGCAATTCTATTGTCTTAATAATAATTATACTTTTTTTTTTATAAATCTTTTATTATACCTCATCATTTTAATGGAGAAATAAATTCTTACGAATTAGCTTGAATAAAATATTCTTAAATTCTTAACAAATAACAGTAATTATAATTTAATTATATTTAAATTTTCGAACTTCATCCTATTAGAAAAGGATAAGATAATTTTAAATACTTGAATTAATTTATAAATCATTTTTTTTTAATATACAAAATCGTTTTTGTTTGTTTGTTTGGAGTAAAATTTTATTACTAACTTCTCAAGAATATGCAATGTTTTATAAGATTATTAAAAAACCAAATGATTACTTAAAAAATCAAAATATTATAAATTGCAGATGGATCTTTTATAAAGACTGGTAAAGAAGACAAATATTTGAAATATGTGAGAGATTTATAGAAAAATAGATTAATATTTTTAATATTTTCTATTTTAAATAAATGTTGAGTCCATCTCTTGTATCAGAGGATCCTGCCACTGCAGCCATGAACAAACTGTTTATCTCTTGCCCTTACTCGAAAAGGAAGCCAGGCAAAGAAGTCAGAACATCATAACCCAAATAATATTAAATATTCCCTCTTTAATTATACCCTTTTCATCAAATAATTTTCACAATATATACACAGAAATCTTTATAAATATCAAAAGTACTCTAAATATTTAATAACTGTAATTCTCTGATTTATTTCCTTAATAATTTTTTTAAACAAATATAAATATTAAGAATAAAAAATTTATAAAATATGCTTTTTTGTATTGATCATAAGGTGGACTAGTATATGCGCTACTAAAGTAGAATTCAAGGGTTGTAACAATAATATTATACTATCTTACAAAGGAATATCAGTTATGATGGATCATTAAGTTTCACTTAGTATATGCATCTACATAAAGAGAATTCAAGGTTAGTAAGACAAGTAATTTATCTATACGTTCAGCGACTGTCCCGATTTATAATGATTTTAATACATGTTTGCGCATATCTGCTTCGATGTGTATAAGATGGGGATGATACAATACCGAGGTACAATAACTTCGTTTCTGTACATACTTTATAAGTTACAGTAAGCGCTCGATTGACTACCGGCCGGTATTCTTACAATAAATTTCAAAAAACTATTTCAATTGAAACAGTATTAATTAAATCCTACATATAGGATAAAATTAACGAGAAAAAACATGCCAATCATGCAATGGTTTGAACCTTTCTCAAAACGTTCAGCTAAAAGAACTAAAAATCTGTCAACTACCTTTACTGCACAAAGGCTGGCTTCTCTACCAGTAACACAAAACTAGTGAGCCGAACGATAATATACAACAATGAGATATGAGTAATTAAAATTTGTGTTTAAGGTTGATTAGGTATCTGAGAAGAAGGTATTTTTGTAGAGGTCAGCGCTAAGTAGATCATACACAAGAGGCTCTTGGGTGGGGTAGACGTTTTCCTCAAAGTATTCTTACCACTTACCGTTGTCCACCAACATTTTGTATACATTTAACAAATTAAGAATATAATTTTATACCACCAATTCCTTTTTGTTAAACAACCAAAAGAATAAAATAGTCGTCTATAACCCTTAATAGATTAAAACAAATTTAAATTATATCGAAACATCACTGATAGAATATTTTCCAATTCAAATTCTCACCTCCACCATGCAATTTACAAAATTAAAATTTCGCCTTATCTTTATTTCTAACTGTTAAATAAGAAAGATAAAGGATGTTTTTAAAAATAAAAAATTATTATAATTAATTTGGAATGAATTTCATTAATATTTAGTAGTTCAAATGAAAACATTTATAGATTGAATTCACTCATTATATTTTTAAGGCTATAAAATTAATTTGAGGATCAGAGGCATCAGTTTCTTCGTTAGACTTTTTGACTACTATTGTTTGGATTGTAGTGGTAGTGAATCCAGAAAAGAATTATTAAGTTTATAAATTTATAAATAAAATAATTCTTAAAGAGGACAATTGGCATCTGCCTGCGGGTCTAAACATTTTTGAAGCATTACAGAGCAATCAAAAATGGATGAAACAAAATATAAAACTTTTATTTAGAGCATTGACGAATAATAAGTAAAAATAATATAGTAACAGAACCAAGGAATTTCCCCTGACAAATTTATACAATAAATTAGTCAACAACTTAAAATAAATAAAACGCCACTTTAAACTCAATGATTAGAAGAGTAAGATTCAATCTCTTTTAGTTTTAGTTTTCATTTAAAATTTTAACTTGGGGGCCCTTTCCTCGACAGTAAAATTTTACAATGTAAAAAAGTAAAAAAATATGTTTATAGTATAATTTTCGCTCTTAAATCTGATTCTTCTCATTATAGAGGCCTATTCGAACATTAATCCTAAATTAGTCAGTTAGAGGTCAGCTGCAACTAAATACAATCTATATTTTTAGCTTTTTTTTGCTATTGTAAAATATATTTAAAGCGCTATTTTTGAAAATAGTGCAATATTTTAAATACATAACATGCTTCAGCTATAATCCAAAGAAGCAGGGCTGAAAAATTGTAGCATTAGCCTCTTAAGCATGAATTAATTGGCTCTATAAAAATATTGCACTATTTTCTAAAATAGCACGCTAAATTCATTTTTCAATAGCTAAAAATATAGCTTAATTTAGTTGACAATTAATTTAAAAATAGAACTAAATTAGATTAAAAAAATGGATTAGAGTCGCCACTATTTTAATAACTAATATTTAAATAATTGAGAGATCATTCCATTCAGCAAATATTTCTAAAATCTATACTTTTAAACTTATTTCCAACATTGTAAAATTATTTACTGTCGAAGGAAGCCCCCCTCCCTTTAATTGAATATTTGTTTATATTTTTTAATAGTAAAATTTTAGTGCAAAAAGAATTATCAATTTTAATTAATTTCTTATCGCTACTCATAATCCTACATAAATAAAATTGAATTACAAGATGTTAATTTTAGCTGAAATTTTAATTTTAATTGTCAATTTTTTTTATGATGATTGAAATTTAGCTGATAATTTAATAAAAAAGAGAATTATAATTTAGTATTACTATTTTTAAATAATTAGAGTTAAATTATAGGGCATCGAAAGTGGTAAGATACAATTTCAAACAAATCTTTCTCACCTAATTCGTATTGAGCATAATTCTAAGCTTTTTATCCTGCAACTTTTGTGTGGGAACTCTCAGTATAGAGTTATTAGAGACACAAGTTCTGATGAAGATGATAAATAAAGAAGAAACTCATATTAAATTTTGATAACTATCGAAAAATCTACAGGGGCTAAATCTATAATTTCAATTGACACGAAGTTGCAACTCTCCAATTATTATTTTAACCAATCACTGATTTTAATTAAAATTCCTACGATATATAAATAAATTGGTTGTTTTTAATAAAAATTACATCCAGCTAATCCATAATCAGTACTATCAGGTTGAATTTAATAATTTTTAATGATATTTTAATTTTTATTAAAAATTAATATGGGAAAGAGTATGGGAAAAATAGGATTATATTTCTGATAGCAAAAATACAAAATCATTTTCATTTGAAGTATCTGAGGAAATTTAGCTTTGAATAAGGCTTTCTTACTCTTTATATTAGATAAAGAACTGTTTTATTGTCATTAGGAATTTGTTTATCTCTGCTTTTTTATGTGTAGGTGCATTCATTTTTACTCTAAATTCTCAATAAGGATCCACTAACTTACTTGAATTTAATGGTACGAGCATCTACTTGGGAATTATTCTAAGTGCCTTACTCATTTAGGAAGATCCATGAATATCAGAAGTATCTAAGAGTACCAATTCGGCCTTTTCTCTAACTCTAAACACAGATTAATTCTGAAATAATGAATAGGTCAATCTATTAGCTAAAATAATATCGAAAATAAGGTTATAACCTTCAAGGTTTACTTAACTCTTTGTAAGTTAGGTACTTGCAGTGAGATTGGTGATAAAAAAGGACTTAAGAATTCCTTACTCTGCCATTATCAAGTTATTATATAGAAATGAAAGTATGAATATATTCTTACTAATAAACTACTCATGTTAAAGCATAAATTCTTAAAGAATACATCCTAAATTATATTTATGATCATCTAATCGTGAGAAAAAAAACTATAATATAATCCATCATGAAATTACATTCTAAAAATATTATTTATACTTAAGAAAAACATATTTAATTTGAATGTCAACCACGACGATTTCATTGGGGTGATTTTTAACAAATCTGCTGATATCCCCAAGAGCTTGCTCTAATTTTATTATAGACACAAACCCATTCGAAATCATAACGAACCCTGGGTAAGCTGAGTAGGCGCTCACTTTTACTAAAAATTAAATTATATTTGCCACTTTCAACTCAAAGTATCTCGCTCCTTGGTTTAAGTTCTTAAAGATTTGGTAAGGTTAAACACCCAAAGATATTCAAAAAATAATTCATATCCTCAATTTAAACTGTGAGGTTTTATTCTCAGAAATATTTAAGAAATGTTAAAATAAATCTTTAAGTTTGTTGTTTTAAAAGTGAACGTGAAGAAAAATTTTGTTCTAGAGAATTTTAAAAATTAGAAGAAAAATAATATACATTTTGAATGGTTTTCTGCAATCATAAGTTTTAAATATAAAATAAAAGTTCCTAAATATTGCCTACAATATATGATTTATTTTTTGCTCTATCCAATTGACGATTTAATTTTATCATGATACTTAAGACAGCTTTTTTAATAATTTTTTGTTGCTTTTAAGCTAATAATTTAAAATAATATTTAAGATTTGATAGGATTAACTTATTCTAGTAGCAACCTCGGTCTTCTGGCGACTAGTAACTCCGTCAGGCTAGTAGAAAGCGTTCATTGTGCCCATTCTCTACAAAAATGAGATTATTTGTTTAATCAATCGAGTAATCAAAATTAATCTAAACCTTCTGTCTACAAAGTGGAATTATATTAAATGTTTGCTTTATATTTAATGGAGGGAAGCTCATGCAATTGATATGTGGTCAGTAGGTTGATTTTGGCAGAGCTTTCTAAAAAGAATGTTGAAGATTTGGATTAGTCTTCTCCATTTTATCTCATCTGATTAAGTTTTGTGCAGCTGCTTAGGTCTAACGCAGTTCTGTGTTTGGTTGGTTGCTTATTAAAAAATCAACTCTACTGTAAATATCCTGAATTAATTAGATTGAACATTAAATAAATATTATAAATATTTGGTCCCCTCTACCTTTGAATCATAAAACGACCTTGTACTTTTGAATTTATACAAATACTCTCACTCCACCAGAGGTCAAATTCTATATTTAGACCAAAATTAAAACCAAGATAATTATTATTTCTATAAAAATGACCACTTTTTAACTATTACTGGTTTAAATATCAAGTAGAAATTATCAAAGTTTTCAACAAAAAATTAACATTATATAAGTTATATAGCTACACTAAATTTTTGATTTGCTTATTTCAATTAGTGAATAAAATCAATAAAGTAAGAAAAGTATTTATAATTTTCTCGATTAGAAACTTTGTCACTTAAATTATTGAATGATTAAAATGTTATTCTTTTTAAAACTAGTAGTTCATTTTATCTATGAAAATTATTAGCTTATAATTAACAATTTTTGTCCAATTCAGAGAGCTTATCATCTTCAAATCCTTCATCTAAAAATATTTGGGAAGTATTTTCAAGCAAAAGATAAAATTTTAGATGGATAGGAATAAATTAGGAAAATAAATAGATACTTTATCAATTATAAGATCTCTAATTTTTTTAAAAATATTTTTTCGTCAAAATATAAAAGTCTTAAAGTCCTCTTCATAATTTATAACTATTATTAAAATAGCTAAAAAACAGTTTGAAAAAAAATAGTTAGAACATAAATGAATGATTCACAAAATTTGTGCATAAAATTTTTTTAATCTTTATCAGCTTTTCTTAATCCTTCAATTAAACATTTTCAATAAAAATAATTTTTAACTTATTTAGAGAGTTCGCTATTTAACTTTTATTTATATAAGACATAAAAAAATAAAATTCTTTTTAAAAATTAAAATGTTAGGAACTTATATATCATATTATGAATATTTTGAATTGTTAAGCTCATAATTTCTAAAAATATCTACTAATCAATTAAATTCTCAATTTTAATGTAAAATTTTTGAAATAAAGTAGATTTGATTAACTAATTTGAGCATATTTAGATACTTTCTGCTCCCCCAATTTTAGTTTTGATGTTAACACCCAGAAAATCCACGAATGAACTACCAGGAGAACGATTGTCTCTCAATTAGAGCACCCGAATAGTCATACTTCTTTTCTTTTTGAGCATATGCTGATATCTCTATCAGCGCTCTGTACTCTCATATATACTAAAGTATAATTAAATACTTCTCATTCTATTTCCTTCATATGATACGTTATGGTCAATCCAAGTCTTTAAATTTTCCACCTTGTTCTACACGTGCAAGTTCTCTTCCATTGCGCTACGTCTAACTCTACCTTGCGAGTCCTCACATCGAATGTCCTCACATCACACATTCAACGATACTGCTATTCATAAACTCATTTATAAAATCTTTATATATAATTTGCAAGTCTCTCAATCATTAAATTAATATCTGATAATATCATTAATAAAACTTATTTATTAATTTAATTACAGGAAATACATCGCCACTTTTATAACTATCAAAAACTTCTCTTCCATATTAAATTAACATAAAAATAGTCATAAAATCTACTTTGAAATCAGCACACTAATGATATTGATTAAGGAATGAAATAAATAGTAAATGAAGGTCTAAAAATATAGAAGTACTTATAACAATGCATCTCAAATAATAAAAAAAAATCATAAAAAGTCTGCAATAAAAAAGATCTATACGTCATTTAAATTTCAAGAGCAGCATAGCCAAGAGGATCTTCTACACTCTTAAATGTAAACTAAAAGGTCAAGCCAATTTTAAGCGAACCTTCCATCAATCTATCACTTTATTTAAATTATTTATTTAATTTTCCTAAGTAAAGCATAAAACTAATTCTCATTATCAAATTTTAATAACTAAGATTCTTTGAGATAAAAGCTTTCCCTGAATGCCTCAAAGGACAACATCCGATTTTTTTAATGAAAAATCTCCATTTAAAATTCCGAGATTGTTCTTTGGAAATAATTCTGTCAATCTCTCATTAGATTTGTCTGTTTAGGGGATTTCAATAAGTTAAATTATTCTTTTAATAAAATTAGACTCACTTTGTAATTAATATAAGTTTTATTCATTTAAATTAAATATTTTTTTATAAACTTCTGAATGGCGTCTCTATAAGCAGAAGGTTTAAATAAACTGATGTAATTTCTCTATTTTATTTAGTCAAAAATATTTTTCCTTCTTTTTTAGTTGAAGTTGAATATTTTCCTTTTGTAGATTGAGCAGATAAATTATGTGGAAAGGTAATTTTCTATTTTTTAATAATTTCTATATCAATAGTTATTATAAATAAATTAGTAAGGTAAGTAATTGCAAGGATTTAATGAAATTAAGAAATATTTATAAGCTATAAGAAATATAAATACCTTTGTCAGCGGCAAAGGCAAGGGATGCGAGGTATGAAACACCAAGTAAAGAGTAAAAAGCTTTTTGCATAATATATTTATAACTATCAATAAAGCCTCTTATATGATTTTATTGCTGAGTTCTAAACCCCAAAACCCCAGTTACCCAAGATGAGAGAGAGTGTGAGTAGAAGAGAAATGTGCAGGCTTAATTGCACGCGAAAAGGCTCAATAGAGTCGTTAGACCTCGCCTGAGGACGCATTGTAATCTGATGCCTACTTGCCACCTCCAGTGCTTAGCCAGTGATTTCAGGTTACCCTCATTCAGGAAGACTCCGAGCTGAATCCTCCTCTCCTCAACAGTGGCAGCCGCTCATTACTCCTCCTCCTTCTCGAGTGACGGTGTGGAATCCGTGATCGTGCATGCCTCCGCGCCTGTGGTGATGCATGGTACTCGATCTCAGTGATTTGCGTGGAGATGCGAACGGCCGCCATTGTCGAGCTGCTTCTCCTTATATTATTAGCTTATATTATTTAATGGACTAACTCAAACAGGAAGCGAGGGGGCGGGGGGCCTGACTTG
>JAJKFJ010023040.1:0-11256 GCA_027382625.1 Tetmemena sp. SeJ-2015 | reverse complement strand
AAAAATTTTTAAACAAAATAGCCTTTTTTATTCTTAAAAGAGAATTAATTTGAAATTAGTATTGAAATTTTTTTTTTTTTTCATATTTTTTTTTAAAAATAAAAACAGTGGAGATGTTTAAACCGCCCTATCAAATAGCAATTTAATGTTTTAGGGGCCCATATTTTAGGATCCTAGAATCTTTCTTAAGAGCAATAGCAATAATTAATTTTGAATTCTCTAGTTGGCAATCAACACAACTACCATAGCTAGAACTATGACTTTGTTGATCTAAATAACCATCCCCACTCTAGTTTGTACGACTAAAACAGAGCTAAGTTATCGTTCCTCGACCAACAATAGCTAGCTTTAAATCAACATCCATAATCACTGGCTCCTATTCAGTAACAGCTGCAATTTTTGAACTCGGATCTCACAAATTAATATCAAACGTTGAGTTAAGGTTCTTAGTTTAACTAGGCTCCCTCAGGTCAATTATAAAGTTATATAGCTGCAAAGTTAAGTTTAAGATTTATTTTTTGCGAGTGAATAATCTATTCTTCCTTAGGCTGTTAACCAATCTCTGCACTTATCAGCTCTGGCTCAAACTCAGCCCCTCTCAAATTTCGCAACTGCTTAAAATTAAAATGGCCTTACTTAACAGCTACTAGCTTATAACTCAGCTCAGCAAGGGGCCCAGAATCAGAACTGCATTTAAGCGAATGGCGTTGGTGAAATGTAGATTTTTAACAACACCAGTGGGAATCTCCTAGCTGCCTCTGGATTTTCAGTCAATCTTGCTATTTAAGGAATCCAGAGTGTAAATCAACTCTAAATCCCTTACGGGCTGTAGATTGATTTAGACTTTCTTTTTATAAAAATTTTCCCAACATGGGGGAAAAATTTAAAAAAACTTTTTTTTTGGGGGTAAATTTAAATTATCATAAAATTGTTTTCATAAATTTTAAAGGGTTTTAAAGTTGGGTTGAGAAAAATTTAAATAATTTAGATAGCTTTAAAAACCCCAAAAAATGTAAGAAAGTGAAAAAGGTTGGGGTTAAAATTTAAATTCTTTTTTTAAAATACTTTTTAAATTATTAAACCGGAAATTTTTTACTTTAACTACATGATCCTCCTTTTCTAAATTTTAATTTTGACTCAAAGGGTATGGATGTGAAACCCTTAAATTAGTAGTAATAGCCATTTCTCAACATCAATTTCCATCGCAAAAATGTTGAGAGTCCCCGGGGCCGACTTCCCTCTCCCCTTTTGAAATTTCTTTGCAGATAAAAGTGGATTTGCAGTTTTAATCGCACTTCTAAGTTTAAAGGGTGTGCACATCAATTATTTGTTTGTTCCTCAAACTCTTCGCCATAAGCGCATTTCCCCTTTTTGGATTAGGGGGAAAATTTTAAGTGTTTTTTTTAAAATTTCGTAAATTTTACAAACCCACCTATTTTAAATGGCTTTAAGTAAAAATTTTTAATGGGAAAGGCCTTTTAATTCCCCTTAAGTTTTATTATAAAAATCAAAATTATTTCCATCTAAATTTTTAAAGGGGGAAGGGAATTTTAATTGCTCAACTGTGAAAAAACCCCTTAGAAAAATTTGTCAAAAACCCGGGATAACTTAAAGTTTAGAAATAAAAAAATTACAATTTCAATTGGGAATCCAAATTTTCTTAAAAGCTTCTTCCTCTTTCCTCGCTTCTATAAAGGGAGGAGAAAGTATTTGCTTTTCCTTTAAAAAAAGCTCAGGGGAAGGGATAAAAGACGGTGAGATCGTTCTATTCCGTTGACAACCTCAGCGTACACAAGAAAAAGGGAAAGAAAAAGAAGGCATACGCTGATTTGAACTTTACTCCTTTTTTTAAAATTTTCCCATACTCCCCAAGTTAACGGCATTGTTTTTTACTGGAACTTATTTAAAGGGGAAAATATAAGAAGCTGCTGCTCTATCACTTGTTTGAAATTTTGGATTAAGCTATCGATAAGAGGTTTTTAATATTTGGGGTGGGTTGAAAAAGAGAGGGAAAAGAAGGGGAAGACAAATTATGTGCGAGATAAGGTAGATTTAATTATTTGGAAAAGTTTTTTAAGCTTAACTTAAGACTTAAGTCACTTTGCTTATCTGGGAAGAAGGGATTCTTAGAGGTTCCTTTCTCTTTTTCTGTTGGGCCAGAGGGAAACCTAGCTTCCTCATCTTGAACTGTCCCGCATCTATTTTACTCGTCTCCCTAAGTTTGTATGTAAAAAGACCCCTTGCTCCCTCGAGGGTTGTTTTTTGCTTCCGTGCTCTAATCCTTTGCTCTCTCCTTCTTTAAAATTTTAGTTTGCCAGGGGCCAGGTTTCTTACACAGTTAAACTCAAAAAATTTATTTTAGAGAAGTGGGGATACTTCTGAAGCTCTAAAACCCATTCGTCCCCTGAAAACTATTCCTTGTTTTTTTGGGGTCGTTCTCCTTATTTAGATCTTTTCCCTGTGTGCATCTTCAATGTTCTTTGAGGTACTCTGCACGTAAAGTAGAAAGGACCCCAAAAAAGGGCCCTTCGTTCTGGAACCCTTGTTTGAGAGTTGTTCCTTGTTGGGAAGGAATAGAGCAACCCCCGGGTTTCCCATCGATTCGTCAACATATTAGGGGACGAGTCTCAGGTTTATTTTGGGGATTTTCCATCATGTTAAATTTGATTGTTTTGAGAGCTTTTTCTCATCAGCAAAAATTGTTTTGGAGGAACGAGATCTTTTTTCCCAATACTTGTCGGAAGGCAAAAACCAACTAAGATTATTTTTAAACCCCAATTTTGGAGCTTCTTACCTGCAAATGAGGAAACCTGTAGAGGTTTTTCCTTTGGCTTGGAACCTGTTGCAACCCTTTGGGTTTCACTCTTTTAATGCTTAACATTCAATTTTTCCACCATCTTGCTGAGTACTCGTTGTTTATTTGAAATCAAAGTTATTATTATTTTTTCTAGATCCAACGAAGCAAAATCTTACTATTTAATAGTGAAACCCTATAGGATGACAAGCTAAAAATAGATAGAGCTAGAGAATTTAAGCAAAATCGGGTGCAAGTTTTTGAAGATGGAGCTCCTTTTTTATATGGGGTGGCCCCCTTTAAAAATTAATACTAATTATACTTAAAACTTAATTAGTAGCAATACTAAATTTTCTGAACTTAATTAGTAGCATTTTCCAACCCGCGTTGAATAAAATTAGTAAAAGTTTTTTAAGCCTTTCGTGACGTCGACATTACAAAACAGGGTTTTGCCAACGGAATTGTAGCCCCACAAATTTGCGTTTTAAAATTTAAATGTAGAAAAATCAAGCAAAAAAGGGGAGAAAAAATATGGAATTAATAATAAAAAAGAAAGTGAAAAAACATAAAAAAATTTGAAAATCTTTTTCCCACTCTTGTTCTCTTGGTGCTCTGCCCTAGGAAACGGGCATACAAAATTTAAAAAAGTGGGGGGCTCTTCAAAATTTTTAAAATTTGAAATTTAAAAACCCACCTAGCTAAGAGACAAGTAAAAACCCTTAGAAAACACAAGCTAAACTAATTTTTCGAACAGAAACCCAAAAACAAGATGTGTGTGCACAAAAGCAAGGGGAGTTTCCTAAAACTTGAGTCGAGGCAAGAGATTCTGTGTTTTAAATTGTCAAGCCAAGAGTTGAGAAGTCGGTGGGGGGTTAAACTTCGCCCCTGATGCCCCTTCTTGTTGCTGCCCCAGAGATAAATGAGGAGAAAAAATTTTTTTAAAAGCGAGTAAAGTCAACGGGCGTTCGAATATCCTCAGAGCCTCAAACGGCCCCATCAAGGAAATCCACTCAACAAACCTAAGATCTATATTTAAGGGATTAGAAATGGGCCGGGCGGCCCATCCTTTTTAACTTGTGAGGGAGAAATTTTCTACTCTGCTTTCCTCAAGAAAAACATGGAGAAGAAACACATGGCTGAGTTCTTAATTGAGGATTTTTGAAACTTTAAAGATGGTGCCAGCTAAAGGCAAGCACGATACCTTGACAAGGTTTTAACTAAAGAGGGAAACAAAAGGAGAAGAAAAAGGGAAAATTGAAATTCATGAAACAGAAGCCTTAAATGTATGGGTCAAATAAAAATTTTGCTAGGGTCCCAAAACAAGACTCCATGCTTGAGAGTTGTAACTTTGGGGGGGGTGTGTTCAAAATTACCTCCACCTTGCTGATGCGAAGCGAAGAGACATATCATACAAAAAAGGGGTAGCTTACAATTTCCCCCGAATAATTGGTAAAGAAGGGAAAAGAGAGGGGCCCTTTATTCCGGGAAAGAATGGGCGTGTTGAGAGAAGCGAGGGACAAAAAAATTTAAGTACTTCTTTTTCTTTCTGGTGTTCTTATCGACCATGATTTAAACCCATTCGCCTTCCCAAATGGGAGATCATAAAGGAATTTTTTTCCGGGACAGGCGCAACAAGTACAGGGTTAAATGCTATTCCCCCCTGACCTCGTTAGGGATGATGGGGTTCCTGAGTTGGGGTTCGTGCAAAGGGGTTTTCCCAAACCAGAGGGAAAATCATGATAAATTTGAACCCGCAGAGCAACTGTCATAGAAATTCAAAAAGATTGTAAAAAGAGAAAAAATTTAGGGAAAATCCGGGGCAAGGAAAATGCCGGCTCTTTTTCCCTAGAAAAGCTTTGGGTCCCAAAGGGTTTTTGCAGTTGGGGGCATTTGTCTATAGTTGCAAAACAATTTCTTTAATGCGAATTGGAAACCCGAAGGAAAATACTAGTGTTTTAAATGAAGATGCTGCAATAAATTCGCAAAAGACATTGGAAGATAGGACCCAAAGGGATTAAAAAACCTTTGAAAAAGTTGTAAAAACCCCCCGGAATAATCAAGCAAACCCCATTAAAACCCCCCACTCAGTTATCTGAGAAGAGGAAACAAATTAAAGGTATAAAAAATTAAAGGGAAAATGAGACAGACGTTTAAGGTTTACCTTCTAGAAACTTTAAAAATTGCCCGTTTAGGGGTTAAAAATTTAAGCATGTTATAAGTATTAATAAAAAAATTAAAAATTTAAACAACTTATTTTCACTTTCTTTCATTTTATGGGGGTTTTGGGGGTTTGATTGCTTGTCAGATGAAATTTGAAAGTTGCACAAAACCCATTTAAAAATTTTGGGCACTCGTACAACTCCCCGATCACTTTGAATTTGAGTAGGGGAAGGGGAGAAGCATGTTAGTAGCCTTAATATTAAATTTACTAAAAAATGAGTAACTTTTGCATGGCCTGTTTTTTGGGGATGCTGCTGCCCATTTGGAAAACTGCCAAAGTTTTTCATTTTCCCCTCATCTAAATTTAAATATATTTACTCCAAATCTATATCTTTTATATTTATTTTTTAAAATCCTTGATTTCTTTTTCGTTATTTTGATCACGAGTTAAAGAATTTCTAAATTTCCCCCAAATTAATCTTCAGTGAATAATTTTCAAAGATTTTAATTCATATCTTATATCGAAGTAAAAAGTATCTTTATTGAATTTATGAAAGATGTTTTATTCTGAAATAATAAGAATAGATGTTAAAATTTGAATCCATTAAGTAATTTAATAATTTGTCTCTGCTTATGTAATATCGCTGTTATGAACCTACTTATCCTTTCTCTTATATTTATAATCTTTATCTAATTATAAGTGGGAATATATTAATTTAACTTAATGAGTTAATACCTAATTTTGATTAAATGAATGACAGTTGAAAATCTGAAATTAAAAAAATTATTTTCCATCGATGATAATTGCATTCTATATTCCTTTATTAAGAAGTGCTTTATTAGAAAATCAAAAGAAAAAATAAAGGTTTGTTACAAATCCCATCCATGATTTTAACCATTCTTAGATTATAAATAAATTCTAAACTATAATAAAGAAAACTGCCTCTAGTGTTTTATAATTAGAAAAAGGTATAGAAATATTTTGATTCAATAGATTATTGGAAAAGGAATGATTACTTAATTTATAATACAAACCAAGCCATCATTCATATTATCAACTTAAAATGTTTTTTATTCACAAATTATTATTTATTGTTATATTGAGGGAATAGATTCCAAAAATTTTGTAAAATAATGGCATTAGAGTCCAAAGCAAATATTTAATTCTTCTTTAATTATTTTTAATTTAAATAGTTGGAGATGGTTGGAATTAGAAACTTTATTATGAGCAAGATTAAAATTAATAATTGGCAGTTTATTAATTTTAAAAGATTGACAATAAAGCCGGCTGAATTTGGTTGCCAAATGGCTTATATAAAATTGTGAAAAATCAAGCCTTTTTTAATAGTTAGGGGGATTTAAATTTTTTTAAAATCAGGAATAACAAAAAAATGAAAAAAAATAAAAAAAAAAAAATAAAATTATTTAGAAAGAAAAGTTTTTAAAAAAAAATAAAAAAAGTAGGAAAAAAAATAATGAAAGAAATTTTGGGAAAAAAAAATGGGGATGGAAATTAAAATTTTAAAACTCAATCAAAAATTAAAACAGTTAGATTTGTTATCAAAATTCGTATAATCTATAAATTAAAAGACTAGCACATCATTTTATTAATTCTAATTTTTAATTAAATCATACCCTTATTTTTAAATTTTTTCAAGTTCCAAAAATTTTTTTGGGGTTTTAAAATTTTTTTAAATTTTAAAAAAAAAATTTGGGGCTTAAAGATGGCTTTTAAAAGTTAAAATTTTTTAAAAAATATGAGAGAGTATCTGCTCCCTCATGATTTAAGTAATGAGAATCTTTATTTAGCTGATAGCTTCCGCCTAACTCCTAATCCTTTTTCTAGTAGATAGAAACAATATTAAAAACATAAAGTAGTTAATCAAGCCTATTTGAGCTCTTCTTTTCTTACTTTGGCTCTCTGTCAGGGGACTGATCGAATATATTCATTTATAGCATTATAAGTTACAACAATTTAATTTAAATTCTCATCTTCACTGTCACTATCACTGCTTTCCGATTGAGCTCTCTTGCTCGGGCAAGTCATTAGGAGATTATCCAGATTTTACTCAAGCTTGCGCATATCTGAATTAAAGTAGGACTATTTAAAACGAAGGTGTGATTTATTTTTAAAGTAGGAGTCATATTCATTTTTAGCGCAGCCC
This sequence comes from Tetmemena sp. SeJ-2015, assembly GCA_027382625.1. Classification (NCBI taxonomy): domain Eukaryota; phylum Ciliophora; class Spirotrichea; order Sporadotrichida; family Oxytrichidae; genus Tetmemena; species Tetmemena sp. SeJ-2015. The sequence goes on along the minus strand of JAJKFJ010023040.1, from coordinate 4,137 downwards.
AAACTACGGGTATACTTCATATTGCTTATCTCCAGACCCTTCTTCAGGATTTCTTCATCGATACTCCCCACATTCATAGTCAGAGTACGACTCGTAAATCAAGTTCAAATATAAATGAGAAATGCAATATTGATAGCTAGACTCAATTTTCCGAAATCTTTTAAGCTTTTTCGCTTCTCTAAATCCCCCAGAGCTTCACTCAAAAAAAGAGAGAAATTTATAATCACAAGTAATCTTTTCACTCAATTCAATTTCAGTTATCAAATCTGGCTGGTCCTCTTAGAACCAGGGGTGTTCTATTATCTAGGCTGCGGAGGGCCGAAACTACGGATCGATGGTAAACATTTGTCTAATTAAATCCTTGGCCTCGACAGAGACTTTAGACCAAGCATTCGCCTTGAAGCTGTAGTCTGCAAGTGTAATTCTAGAAATTAGCTTAGACACGTTTTCATTTTCAAAAGGCTGCTGCCCACTCAACATTATTTCTCATCATTCTAATGTGATAAGTTTATTTTGAATTAGAAAAAGTACAGTTCCTGCACTCCAAATGTCCACCTTCTCACTATAATATCAAAGAGTTAGGGTTATTTAGCCCAGTTTCAAATGGGAGAAAGAACTTAAGGATTTGCTTGATTAAAATAAGGGGCGAAGTAACCGACAAATTAAATGTCTTCTTCGTAACACTCATGCCCCCTTAATTTATAATTTTCACTTTAATATGACTAAATATGAACTTTAGCCGATTGATGAATTGATGAACTTTAACTCCTCCAATACTTACTCATAGTAGGTGGATGTAAAAATCTCAGGAGCACTGTGTGCGAGAGTACCAGTCTTGGTCATCATTCTAAAATTTCCCTAAGCCTTTCTCCTTCTAGCTACGTTAAAATCCACTAAGGTGACTTCGTTAAAGGAATAATAAAAATTGTTATTCAAAATATATTTCTAAGTTTTCTTTAGATACTAGTATATTAGAGGGTTTTATATCCCTGTGGCATACCCCTATTTAGTGTAGGTAGTCAATAGCCCCGATTATTTGCCTGAATATTTTCTTGGCCTCCTTTTCTTGATAAGCCCCACTCTCCATCTCACATATCTAGTCCAGAATTTCCTTTCCCTCAATGAATTTAAGTACTTGATAGACTTCTTTCTTAGCGTTATTCACAAATATTTCTACTGCCTCTACAACATTTGGGTGGTGAAGGTCTTTCATTATCTCGAACTCTTATTAGTGGATGAGAATCTTTTCATCATCGTCGTCTCTGATTACCTTGACTGCATAAGGATACAGTCTCTCTTAATCGTCAATTTTGAAGCACTTATGTACTGAAGCGTGCATTCCTTTAGTATTTAAAATCGCCTATTGCATGCCTTAAATTTAATATTCCCTGTCCAAGCAAGGCATCGATTACATAGCTGCATTCAAAGCTATTGACTAGTGATTAAACGTAGTCCTACTTAAATTTATCTGACTACGTTTTTAGATAAGCCAGTCTGTTAGCACTGCTGATCTCTTGTCCATTCAAACTTATCTTCCCTAAATAATCACTCACTCAATTAATCATTTCATTCTGGGTTAGTTTATTACGAGCGTTGATTTTTTTCGAAGAGAATTAGATTTGTAACAAATGAACAAAGTAAAGAGGATTTGTTGTGCACGGAATTAATCTGTGTGCTCATAGCAACCCCTAATTGTCTAATAATCTTTATAAACAAATAGCTTCAAACCACCACTCTAAGACTGCTTCATTCTCTATGAATATACACGCCCTCATATTATCGCTCCGGCGAATGGTTTAGATACCATGACGTGGCTTTATATACCCCAGCAGCATACTTTACTAATATAAGAGAAATTAAATAGCAATCAATAGTTATTTTCATAGGTTAATTATATTATACTAGCTGTGATACTATTTAGGGAGTGGAGACTTATAAAAGCAGATTTGGGGCTTAGATTTTAGTGAGAGAAATATAGAATGTTTAAACAGCATGATTGATTATAGCTTATTATTAAAAGATCACAATTCTTAAACTAATTTTAGTAGAATTTTAAATAGAGTTTTAAAAATTAAATTCAAAATTTTCTACTAAACTTTTGCCGAGCTATATTGAAATTTCTACCTCATCTTTTGTATTTTTTAACACAAAAATGCTAAGTTTAAGAGATATAATTCTCAGGTAGTTCAATTTTATGATTAAACGATTAATTTTCAATGAGATAAAATAAAAAAATTTTACAATGATACTTCTCTTAAAAATTCTCTACGTTTTGAGATAAAATTTCACTAAAAAAAAAGCAGAGATACCCTGAAAGTTCTTGATTGAATTCATGCCAACTATATTTGATTAAAACTTTTTAAAAAGTAATAATCTCAGCATTTATGCAAAGATATTTTTCCTCTCCATTCCTTCCTTTCTATTTTAAATTTGTTCAAATACTATTTTGTGGATATTAATTTTCAGCTTATTTGCCTAACTCCGGAATTATTGATTAATCTAACTTACTCACAATATTCCACCTGCTTCTAAGCAAGCCTCCAACCACCAAACCTCAATCTATTTACAAATTTAAAACTTACTACGCTAAATAATAATAACTCACCTTAGAAATATTCCCTCATTTTCTTCTCTATAATTGTATTAAAGCATTTTGCTTTTAGGGATAATAAATATTGACATGGAATCAGCAACTTAAAACCTTTAATTAAGTTAAAAGGGTCAGTCCCTGCTGGCGAACCTAGACAGTCTTTACTGTGACTCCAAACAGCAGTGTTTCTCTGCGTCTAAGTTTGTTGTAAGTTCCCCTGGAGAGAGGAAGTTAGGTGACCTTGCCTTGTAGCTGAGTCCCTCGGTGATTGATGAGGAACTGCATGCTGAGGAATGCACAGCTGCATCCATCAACAGCAGCAGAATCACTCAGATTGGCCTTTCCGAGTAAAACCAAAAACTAAGCAGTCAATTCCTTAACTCTGCCACCAGCAACCTATCAGTCGCTAATGCACCTTTAGATCACTTACCTGCTGCTATCAATAAATAGGTAAGAGATTGCTACAATTTAAATTGATAGAGTGAGATATTTTATTGTGGATGAAAATAGGCAAAATTTGGACAAAAAAGGCTTATTTATCAATTAAGTGAAAATAAAATACTTATCACATTCGCTAATTTTAATAAATATCTACAGTTTAAAGATTTATAGATCTAAAGTATAAAAGGGAGGTTAGGTCCTTTGGTTGCGTTCAGAGGAATTAAAAGCCAAGATAACAAAGACCTCAGTCCATTTTCAGCTACTCTCTCTTCTGCCACCAATTTATCTACCAAAAACTCAAAACTTTCGCAAATGCGAAGCAAACTTGCAGGTAAATTTATATTCTCCACTCAAGAACCGAAAAACTAAGTCACTATTTTTTATTCCTCTTTGCTAAGAAAAAGATAGAATTTAAAAAAGATCTCCTCCTCTATTCTCTAACTTGGAAGAAATGGAGTGGCTAATATTCTTAACAGCAGCTCTTCCATTTGTATATCTAATTCATAATGGTGAAAATCCTCACTTTAGTGAAATTTTGAGCTATTAGAAATAGAAATTAATCCATAGAGGTATAATTAGAGAGGAAAAGAGACTCATGAAGATTTTTTAATTTCGTGAAATATTCAGATCTTCATTGTTTCTGTTTAGGGAAGATGATATCTTAACCTTGCTTGTGCAATTATTTGAATTGATTGGGTGAGTAAGCTTTCGAATTAGGTGGTAAGCAATTTTGATAAAGTTGAGACTCCTTTACATGATTACTATTTCTAATATAATTCATCTATCTTAATACTCATGAATGATTGAACAAGAATTGTGGCAAGATTGAGTTGGGAGGTGTCAGCTGTGTGTTAGTAGATTAATTACTAAGCAGCATACTACGAGCAGGTGAGACTTAAATTAAAGCCGCTCGAGACTTTAACTAAACATTTAATATACATTCATTAATAATTCAAGTCATTTAAAGAGGTAAGTCCAAAATCTACTCCTACTATCGGCTCCTAAGCACCGATCTTCCGAGCCATTAGAGGTCCACAAAAATTTCCCCCTAAAAACCCTGAGGGCTAAGAGGTTAGTTGTAGAGATAAAAGTTTGTTTATTAAAGG
>JAJKFJ010023037.1:0-10600 GCA_027382625.1 Tetmemena sp. SeJ-2015 | reverse complement strand
TCCCCTTTTTGATGAGATTGCCCCGAGATGTGAGCTTGACCTTTTCAATTTTTTCTCAAGCTAGTAGCCACTCTCCTTCAAAACTTGCTCGCCGAATTCCTCATACTTGGGGTGCATCCACTAAAATATTAGTCCACTGTAAGATAAGCTGGATAATGGAAATGCCCTGATCACCGCTTTAGAGAGATGTCCATACGTGAGGGAATTGTGGGTCTGCTAAGCTGGGTCTATCATTATGACTTGGAATAGTAATTAGTAGTGCGTTGAAATGATCCTCCTCAAGTTTATCCAGAAATTATCATTTCTCACATCTGCTTTTATTCTCAAAGGAGAACGAGCATAGAATACGCCCAATATGTAGGAGCAAAGCTTGGGGTTGGCGTAGGCTTGGTTGACATTGTAGAGATATGCAGGGCATTTCAGCCTCCCTTGAGCTCCGAAGGCCTCGCTCTTTCCCTTCTCTAATCTTTCGAAGTCTGTCTTCGCTTGATCATCCTGGGGTTCTCCGCTGAGCCTGGCCACTTGCACTCTTTCCTGTGTCTCTTGAAGTTCTGTACTTCAGTGAATATTTTTTCGCATGAGAAGCAAATCATCTGCTTATGTGTATGCTCTAGGACCCTAACGCTATGCAGCCGATGACAGATAGGGTCTCGGCTCCAGTGAGACCTACTCTAGCATGCCTTCTCGAAACTTTAGTCGCAATGCGGGCATGCATACGTTAGTCTTTCTGATGCCATGGTATTATATCGCTTGAAGGTTCTTGATTTTAGGTTTTGGGGTTATTTTTGCTTTGTTGAATTTTTAATAAAAATTTAAATTTATTGAAAATTTTCCCCCCCAATTTTTTTATAAGTTTTCATAGTTATCTAGATGAAAATTTTTTCCTTATTACTTGGGGTGTAACAGAATGTTATTTGGGGCCTAGGGATTTTCGTCTGACGGTTTTCGCCCTAATGATCCTGAAAGAACAATTTAATAGGATTTCTTTATTAGGAGGGCTGCGATATGAGTAGAGAAAGGCATTTCTCATATTCAATGCTTTAGAAGCTTAAGTACTTTTGTGCCCTTGGGGGGTTCATCGAAAGAGTCAAAATCCCAAACCCAAAATCCAGTTTAAGTAGCTCATTAAGTAGTAGTCAATAGCATCCTCTGCTTTGGGGTTCAAGCGTTGCCCCCTATTTTCCCCTTGTGAAGGGAAAAAACTTCTTACCGGAGCCCTTTTAAAAAGGTAAGACCCCCAAATATGTATGCCCGTTGTAAAAGCCGAGCTTCCCCGTGAGAAATGACTTTGCGTAAACTCATGGCGGCTTGAGCAAAGCCTTTGCCAAAATGAGATGAGTCGATGAGATGGTGGTACTGATATCAAGGAGTTTACTTATTCTCTCTTCAAAGGAAATAGCTTGAGTATCATCATCACCCAGGAAATTTCCTCCTTAGACTGTATGGCTAGGACATATGCTTCAGCATGACTGCGCTGGACATAAGTTCACTCGCTCATCTCATAGACAAGGATCTTTCAAAGCTATGATTGGCAGGCTCGCCTATACCCTGGTCACTGGAGCTAGTCCGGGGAGAAGAGGGAGAAAAGCTAGCTGGACTATCCAACCGCCGTTAGAAGGAGGACCTAGGAGAAGAGCCGCACCATGGTGTTACCCAATCACGCGCTTGGCGAGCCGGAGATGCTCGATGATGGAGGAATGTCTGCCGAGGAGGCACTTCATACAGCACTGAGATTGCGGCTCGGAGTTGTGAGGAGGAGGCATTCTGCAAGTCTGGCGAGATTCGCATGGTCATGTAAACGAAGTTGGAGTCGGAGACTTATGAGAGAGGTGTCGCGCATGCTGTCTCGAGGAGCAGATAAGCTGAGGAGACTAGCCTTTGTCCTCTGCTTGTGGACGAGTGCGCTTCATGCTCTTGAGAAAGCGGCTGCTCTCATGGAGTGTGAGGAGAGATGAGTTGGAAGAGAAAAGAAAAGCCATCAACGGAATTGCCTTGACCATGCAACTTCTCTATCCTCGAGAATTACAAATCTGAATGGGTCGAGCTCTTAAGATGAAGACCATATCATATCTATCATATATTTCTCTCTACTTTCGTGCTAACCCGTTTGATTAGACATTATAATTATAAGTTAATAATATAAGGGGTGGCTCGGCAAATATGGCTATCACTAATTCACAACCAAGAATGCTATTACCCTCTCGGCATGCATCAACTACTTCACATTAGGGAGCAACCCTGTCAGGTAAGTCAATGCGGGACCTGACAATAGAAAGTGAGAACTAAACAGCAATTGGCGAAGGCAAAGAGAGAACATATGAGATAAGATTGGAATCAATGGTTCCATAGCAGTGGAGTTCGCCATTTTTCAGATCTGGCTTGGATATAGGGATCAGGTCAAACGACTCTATTGAGCCTTTTCACGTGTAATTAAATCTGCACATTTCTCATACCTTAACTCTATCACTCACCTTGAGTAATTGGGGTTTTAATAGTTTACTGCTATTCTCACTGACCTCGTTAGAGGAGTGATGGAGTTGCATGAGTTGGGATTCGTGCACAGAGATCTCAAGCCAGAGAACATCATGATAAACTTTGAACTAGTCAGAGCAATTGTTATAGACTTCAACAGAGTTGTAAGAAGAGAAAACACTGAGGAAGCATCGGTACAAGGAACTCTGCTTCCCATAGAAACAGTCTTGGCTCAACGGTTCAGTGCAGTGGGACATTTGGTCTATAGTTGCAATCATACTTGAATGCGATATGAAACCCGATGAATACTCCTCGTGTGAAAGTGAAGTCAATGCAATATATAGTTGAGAATTGAATTAAAAAGAAAATTAAATAAATAATTAATTTAATAAATTTAAAATTTGTGCCTATTGAAGTGTTAGATATTGAGTTGAAATTATTATTATTCGATAAAGCATTAAATTCTAAGCAACTTTCATCCTCGCAACTTCTTTGTGGGAAGTCTGTGTAAAAAGTTACCTCGGTCATAGGATTTTTTTAACTTGGCTAATTTCTTGTTTCAGAATTTGTGACATCAATATCTCTACGTAGACACCTCCTCTCGTAATGGTGAAAGAGTAAAATAATATTGTAATTTTATAAGCCCCATATTGAGCTACGTAAATCAAAATTTAACTGTCATCAATTTACAACTCTTCATTTATTATTCTAACTTAATTTCAATTTTCATTTAAATTTTATCTATAATTCACAAAAAAAAATTGTATGATAAGCTAGTTAGTAATGAAGGTAATAATCAAGCAACCTATGAAACCTAACACACATATATCTGAATTAGAGAAATAAATAAAGGGTTAAATACAGTTGATTATGAGATAGAGTAATTGTTTTCCTCCTAGATTTCATATTTTTAGTTTTAATTTTGCAATGCTATAAGTATTATAGTTGAGAATTTAATTCTGATGAGGAGGGTTTTATAATTAACAGAATAAAATTAACATGTAAATATTATTTTAGGAAATGAGCAAGGAGATGATTTCGATTTAATCTATTACCTCAAACTCTTCAACTTTATTAATTTATGAATTACTTTGTCTGATTCTAACTATGCGATTTGAAAGCTTCTTTCATTATAATACCTCTCAAAGAGTAATAAAACTCTATTTTATTTCATTTATTTTAGATAGAGAGGAGAAGAAATCTTTTGAAAATAAGAGTAATAAGTTTTAGCTATTAAGAACTCTATCTGAAACAATTCTAGTAACATAAGTTAAAGTGAAGATAAATCATACAGCTGCATTAAACATATAAAATGATATTCCCACTACAATTGACACTCAAAATGAAATTTGGAAAATTAAAATTGCATTTTTAGCACATCCTAAGCAAGTATTCTTTTATAACTACACTAAATTAAGATCGAATTATACACTGTCTTAAGCCATTAAAAGTTGTTAATATTTGAAATATTTATCTCCTCTTCTAAATTAAATTCACAACTATAATGAAGAAAATAAGCATACACAATAATTTTGGATTTTTGATAATATTTTTTTTCCTTCGGTTTTTACTATTCGTTATTAGTTATAATTATTATTATTTGTATAAACATGTTTTAAAATAGATAAAAAATATTTATTTGTGATAATAAAACTCATGATAAATCCTAATTTTAGATTTTTAAATATTTAATATTAATTTAAAAATTTGAATATAAAAATTTCTAAAATTCAGATTATTTTAAAATTATTTCTTCAATATATTATAAAATGATATTCAAATTGAAAAATAAAAATAATGATCCTTAATATTTGGTTTATAAGCATTTATTGAGTTGACAAGGAATAAGGTTGCTTCACCATTTGTGTAATTGCAATAAAATAATGTAAATTTTCTTAATATTGCTGAAAATTTAATAAAAAAGAGAATTAAATTATATATTAATTTAAAATGGAATAAATTTGCGACTGATGAAGTGTACCCAAATTTAGTAATTTATATACCATAATTCACATGAAATTTTAAGAATTTTTATCTTTGCAACTTTTGTGTGGGAGCGTTCAGTAAATTATAAGGAAAAAGTCCTGAGGACTTCGATTATGAAATTGCTGAGAGTGCGATTTCATATCTCGCTACAGAGATGTGCTGATGCGATGTTTAAAAGGGAAGAATTTCATATTAATTTTTTAAAGCTATCGAACAATATCAAATCAGGGTTATTCTTGATTTAACAACTCCCATTTATTATTTTAATCAATCACCGATTTTTTTTAATTTCAACTATAATGATAAAAGTGAAGTTATTTTAGAAATTTTGGGTAAATGAGGAGAAATTTTTTCGAGAATAGTAGCTTTTATTAAAATTATTTATATAAGCAATTTTTAAATAAAAAAAAATAGGGGGGGGGGCCTTTCCTCGTCATCCACTTTTTTTCATGAAAATATAGAAAATCACTATCTATCCTAAAATTAGCCGAAAAGACCAATTTTTTAGTCCTAATTCAATTTTATTGGGCTTATCATGATAATATTCTTTGATTTAGAAAATTAATCTTGACTTTTTAGAATCAGTTTGACAAATAATTTTATTTTTAAAGCACCTTTATAGAATAAAGACTTTATTTTCTTCAATAAAAGTATATTTTTTCAATATGAAAGATAATAGTTAATTACAAAAATATCAATTCTATAAAATACATTTATATATGAGATGAAATTTCGTTAAACATGCTTAAAGCTATTTAAAAGCTAAGACTTTGATATTTAATTCTGGAATATTTTTTTTTTTAATCTATAAAACATAAAATTACGTATTTAATAATGCAATCAATTAACAATATCTATTTTATAAAATAAATTGATTTTGATATATTTTAGACAATTATGTTATTAGAATGCTAAAATGAAAAGGATTCGAAACTGTATAAGATGTTTAGATATTTTAATTATTTTTACATTAGATATCTTTCCTTGAAAATTAATTATCCTATTATATTTCAATTCCCTTTAAAAATTTTTTGTTTATAAATAAAATTTTGAAGTCTAAATTTTTTGAAATTGATATAAGCCCAAAGAATTGGAAAAAATTTTTTTGGCTAATTTTAGGCTAGATTGTGATTTTTCATTTTTTCATTAAAAAAGTGGATGACGAGGAAAGGCCCCCCCCCAAAAAAACATAGGAATTCAGTGAGTCATTTCAATTCATTTAAATAATAACTCACATAAAATAACAATTGCTAAATTAAATTAAGTATTGAATATCATTTATAAAGAAAACACCGAAGTAACTTAAAATAATTTTTTTCAATAAAAAAGATATTTAAATAATTTCTTTTATCCAAGGACAAGTTAATAGGTATGAAATTTCACACACAAAAATAATAACAAAAGAAGGCATTGATGCAAAATTTGAATTTATTATTTTAAAGTATACGTTAAGTTATAGAATTTAATCTCGCAACAGGATTTCTATCATAAAATCATACTTCGGTTTTTAAATTTTTAAATTTTTAAAAAATATTAAAATCATATTAATCTGTAAAAATTTTCAAAGAATAATAGTCACTATTTCAACGCAAGTTAAAATTCATTCGATTTATGTACTTTATTGCTTATATTAATGTAAAATTTTTCATTAATATCAAAGTTACTTTCCTTATTATTGATTTAGAATATTTTAAAGTTAGAAATTTTTAAATTTTTAAATAAAAGATAAAAAAAAATTTTTGGGAATTTTTTTATTTAAAATTTTAAATTTTTGAAAAACCCATTCCTGCCAAATTAAAAAATGTTTTAAAATGAATATTTTTTAAATTTTTTAAGGGGTTTTTAAAGTCAAATTAGACTTTTTGGAAACCTCCAGTTAAAGTCGCTTCTGTTATTCCTCATTGGTCTAAGCGGCTAGGATAGGGAGATCCCATCGAGTTGTGGGTAGAATATAGGTGTCCAAGGTGTACCACATAGTCAGGCGGAGAATCCCTGGGATTGAACACCACCACCGTGACAGGAGCGTTGTGTAAGTGGGAGCTGAGTTTACAGAGAGGACCTCTGAAGGATGAGGAGAGCAAAAGTAACAGTGAAAGTCTGTAGGGAGGTAACAGCTAGTGTTCAATCCTAGGGATTCTCCGCCTGACTATGTGGTACACCTTGGACACCTATATTCTACCCACAACTCGATGGGATCTCCCTATCCTAGCCGCTTAGACCAATGAGGAATAACAGAAGCGACTGTTGATGACTGGATGGTTCGCTTGAATAAGCATCTCAAGGTAAGTTGACGGTTTAACACCTTAGCAAATTTGAAAAAATAGGTTGCACTTTTAAAAGCATGTTACTCCTTAATTGTGGTCACGTGCTAATCGGTTTTTCAAAAATTAAAATTTAATAGATAAAATTCACCAAGAAATTATTTTTTTATGCGGGTGTTTATAACCTTCCCCAAAGAATTAATATCTATATTTCTAACTTTAAAACTATCTCTAAATCAATAATAAGGAAAGTAACTTTGATATTAATGAAAAATTTTACATTAATATAAGCAATAAAGTACATAAATCGAATGAATTTTAACTTGCGTTGAAATAGTGACTATATGGATCTCATTGCTAAAGTTGTTTCACAGAGTTATATATGAGTTTTAATACCTTTTTAAAATTAAAATTTAAAAACCGAAGTATGATTTTATGATAGAAATCCTGTTGCGAGATTAAATTCTATAACTTAACGTATACTTTAAAATAATAAATTCAAATTTTGCATCAATGCCTTCTTTTGTTATTATTTTTGTGTGTGAAATTTCATACCTATTAACTTGTCCTTGGATAAAAGAAATTATTTAAATATCTTTTTTATTGAAAAAAATTATTTTAAGTTACTTCGGTGTTTTCTTTATAAATGATATTCAATACTTAATTTAATTTAGCAATTGTTATTTTATGTGAGTTATTATTTAAATGAATTGAAATGACTCACTGAATTCCTATGTTTTTTTGGGGGGGGGCCTTTCCTCGTCATCCACTTTTTTAATGAAAAAATGAAAAATCACAATCTAGCCTAAAATTAGCCAAAAACTCCAATTCTTTAGTCCTAATTCAATTTCAGAAGGCTTATCACGATCATATACTATAACTTAGAAAATATTTAGAACCTTCAAGAAATATTCATTTATAAACAATTAAATTTTAAAGGAATTGAAATATAACTAGGGATAATTAATTCATTCACACGTTGAAAGATATCTAATGTAAAAATAATTAAAAGTACTCTAAACCATCTTATCACAGTTTCGAATCCTTTTCATTTTAGCATCCTCTAATAACATAATCTGATCTAAAAATATATCAAAATCAATTTATTTTATAAAATAGATATTGTTAATTGATTGCATTATTAAATACGTAATTTATGTATTTAGATTTAAAAAAAAAATATTCAAATTAAATATCAAAGCTTAGCTTTTAAATAGCTTTAAGCATGTTTAACGAAATTTCATCTCATATATAAATGTATTTTATGAATTGATATTTTTGTAATTAACTATTATCTTTCATATTGAAAAAATATCTTTTATTAAGAAAATAAAATCTTTATTCTATAAAGGTGCTTTAAAAATAAAATTATTTGTCAAACTGATTCTAAAAAGTCAAGATTAATTTTCTAAATCAAAGAATATTATCATGATAAGCCCAATAAAATTGAATTAGGACTAAAAAATTGGTCTTTTCGGCTAATTTTAGGATAGATAGTGATTTTCTATATTTTCATGAAAAAAAGTGGATGACGAGGAAAGGCCCCCCCCCCCGTTTTTTTTATTCTGGAACCCCATTTACAATATAAATTTAAATTTAAAAAGCTACTATTCTCGAAAAAATTTCTCCCTCTATTCTTACCAAAATTTCTAAAATAAACTTCGATCTCATTTATCATTATAGTTGAGAATTAAATAAAAATCGGTGATTGATTAAAATAATAAATGGGGAGTTGTTGAAATCAGAGAATAACCCCTCGATTTGATACTTGTTCGATAGCTTGTCAAAAATTAATATGAGTTTCTTCTTCAATCATCGCCTCAGCACATTCCTGTAGCGAGATATAATGCACGCACTCTCACCAATTTCATAATCGTAATCCTCAGGAAGTTGTATAGCTTATAACTCTGTACTGAACGCTCCCACACAAAAGTTTCAAGGATAAAAAGTTCTTAAAATTTCATGCTGAATCTAATGGTATATAAATTACTAAATTTGGGTACACTTCATCAGTCGCAAATTTATTCCATTTTAAATTAATATATAATTTAATTCTCTTTTTTATTAAATTTTCAGCAATATTAAGAAAATTTACATTATTTTATTGCAATTACACAAATGGTGAAGCAACCTTATTCCTTGTCAACTCAATAAATGCTTATAAACCAAATATTAAGGATCATTATTTTTATTTTTCAATTTGAATATCATTTTATAATATATTGAAGAAATAATTTTAAAATAATCTGAATTTTAGAATTTTTATATTCAAATTTTTAAATTAATATTAAATATTTAAAAATCTAAAATTAGGATTTATCATGAGTTTTATTATCACAAATAAATATTTTTTATCTATTTTAAAACATGTTTATACAAATAATAATAATTATAACTAATAACGAATAGTAAAAACCGAAGGAAAAAAAATATTATCAAAAATCCAAAATTATTGTGTATGCTTATTTTCTTCATTATAGTTGTGAATTTAATTTAGAAGAGGAGATAAATATTTCAAATATTAACAACTTTTAATGGCTTAAGACAGTGTATAATTCGATCTTAATTTAGTGTAGTTATAAAAGAATACTTGCTTAGGATGTGCTAAAAATGCAATTTTAATTTTCCAAATTTCATTTTGAGTGTCAATTGTAGTGGGAATATCATTTTATATGTTTAATGCAGCTGTATGATTTATCTTCACTTTAACTTATGTTACTAGAATTGTTTCAGATAGAGTTCTTAATAGCTAAAACTTATTACTCTTATTTTCAAAAGATTTCTTCTCCTCTCTATCTAAAATAAATGAAATAAAATAGAGTTTTATTACTCTTTGAGAGGTATTATAATGAAAGAAGCTTTCAAATCGCATAGTTAGAATCAGACAAAGTAATTCATAAATTAATAAAGTTGAAGAGTTTGAGGTAATAGATTAAATCGAAATCATCTCCTTGCTCATTTCCTAAAATAATATTTACATGTTAATTTTATTCTGTTAATTATAAAACCCTCCTCATCAGAATTAAATTCTCAACTATAATACTTATAGCATTGCAAAATTAAAACTAAAAATATGAAATCTAGGAGGAAAACAATTACTCTATCTCATAATCAACTGTATTTAACCCTTTATTTATTTCTCTAATTCAGATATATGTGTGTTAGGTTTCATAGGTTGCTTGATTATTACCTTCATTACTAACTAGCTTATCATACAATTTTTTTTTGTGAATTATAGATAAAATTTAAATAAAATTAATTAAGTTAAAAAATAAATGAAAGTTGTAAATGATGACAGTTAAATTTTGATTTACGTAGCTCAATATGGGGCTTATAAAATTACAATATTATTTTACTCTTTCACCATTACGAGAGGAGGTGTCTACGTAGAGATATTGATGTCACAAATTCTGAAACAAGAAATTAGCCAAGTTAAAAAAATCCTATGACCGAGGTAACTTTTTACACAGACTTCCCACAAAGAAGATGCGAGGATGAAAGTTGCTTAGAATTTAATGCTTTATCGAATAATAATAATTTCAACTCAATATCTAACACTTCAATAGGCACAAATTTTAAATTTATTAAATTAATTATTTATTTAATTTTCTTTTTAATTCAATTCTCAACTATATATTGCATTGACTTCACTTTCACACGAGGAGTATTCATCGGGTTTCATATCGCATTCAAGTATGATTGCAACTATAGACCAAAAAGTCCCACTGCACTGAACCGTTGAGCCAAGACTGTTTCTATGGGAAGCAGATTCCTTGTACCGATGCTTCCTCAGTGTTTTCTCTTCTTACAACTCTGTTGAAGTCTATAACAATTGCTCTGACTGTTCAAAGTTATCATGATTTCTCTGGTTGAAACTCTGT
>JAJKFJ010023034.1:0-10214 GCA_027382625.1 Tetmemena sp. SeJ-2015 | reverse complement strand
TTTACAGTTTATTGGTCGTTGTGTTTATAAATATCCCTTGAAAGGAAAGGGGTAATTTTAGGCCCCCCGCTAAATTCCAAATTTGGTTTTCCAAAACTGCTAATCCCAAAATAATTTATAATTAGTTTTTTTTGGAAAATCCCCCCGAGAGAAGCAAACCAAAGGGTTTAAAAAATTAAACCCTTCTTCCCAATTTAAACTCCCCAATTGGGGCCACTTTGACCCCATTAAAAATATTCTTTTTTTTTTAAAAATTAAAAAATGAGAAAAAATATACCCCAGAAATTTTAAATTGATTAAACCCCTCCCCTAATTTATTTGATTGTCCCCCTTTTTTTTTAAATTAGTTTAAAAAAAATTTTTTAAATAATGAAAAAATTTACCCCCCAAGGTTAAATCCTCGATTTTTAAAACCCTTAAGCCAAGGAAGTAGGTTTTACTGCCCCATTTACCCCACTGTTTAGTCTTTTAGGGGAAAGGTAGGGGTAGTTTTCCAAACCCAAACCCTTTTAATTGACATTTTTGGGCCCCGGAAAAATTTCATTTCCCTTGTGGAATTTTAATTTAAAAAATTTTAAATTTCCCCCCATTTTTAAAAATTTTGGTTTTTAACCCAACCCCCGTTTAAATTCCCCAATTTTTTAGCATAAAAAGGACTTGGGGGTTTGACCCTTCGTTTTGGGGTATGGGCCCCATTCCCAGAAGAAAACTCAAAATTTTTTGGGGAAAAATCCCGGCCCCCCTAAACCCTTTTTAAAAATTTTTAGCATGATTTTTTAAAATATAAAACAAATTGCAAATTTTATTTAAAAGTATCCCCAAAAAGGCTTTAGAAATTTAATTTCCCTCTATTTTAAAAAGATTACCCTTTCTTCATTATTTTTAGGTTGGGCCACCCGCATGTAAAAAGTTTAAAACCCTGGGGGGTTTAGGTTTCTTTTTAAATTTTCCCTTGCTTGCACTTTTTCCCAGTAAAAGTTTATAAAAAAATTTTTTTAAAATTTTAAAATTTCCCCCTAATTATTTTGGTTAAGTGAACATAATTAAGGGGAAATATATTTTCCCTTTTTAAAATTTGTAAAACTTAAAAGATATTTTTATATTAATTTTTGAGGAAATAAATATGAATTTATTTCTGCCTAAAATTATTGGGGGGCGGGAACCCCAATTTTAAATTTTTTTAGAATTCATTTTTAAATATAAAAAAATCATAGAATGGTTTTAAAATTGGGCCCCCGGGAAAACCCTTAAAAACCCCAAATTTTTGGTAAAAATTGAATTCTTTAACATTTTAAAAATCAAAAAATTGAAAAACCTTTTAATACCCCAAAAAATTTTTTGAAAGATGATAAAGATTGAGGAAAAAATGGATTAATTTCTTTTTTAAATTAGGATTTAAAAAAAATAAATTTTAAAAATTTAAAAATGAAAGTAAATTGGAGGGTAAAAAAATTTTTGTAAAAAAATTAAAATTTTAATAAAAAAAATTAGAAGTGGAGAATTTAAAATTTTAATAATGGGGGGGGGGAAGGGGGAAACCCCCCCCTTTTAAAATAGGGCCAAAAACCCCCAAAAAAAGTGGCCCATAATTTTTTTTAAAAACGGGTAAAATCCCAAAAAAATTAATTTAATTCGGGCTTTAAAAATTTTAAAAGAAGGGTATTTTTCCCAAATTTTTCCCCAGTTTATTTTTGGTTTTAAGATCAAATTTAAAATTTTTTTTTTTGAATTAAATATTGATAAAATTGATTGTTTGCTAAGTTTATTTTTATTCCCCAAAAAAAACTAAAATTTGTTTTTCAAATAGTTTAAATTAAGCTTATTTTTAAAAAAGGGTTTATCTGTTTTTAGAAAAGTCCCCAAAATAGTTTGGAAAATTTTTTGGAAAACCTTTTTTTAAACCATGAATTTTATGATTTTTCCCCTTTAAAATTTTACATTTATTTTTAAAAACCCCCTCTAAAAATGTAGGTTTACCCAATAAGTTTGCACCACTGATTTATGAATTGAATAAGTATCCTGGTTTTAATTTTAAACTTGGTAAGTTTCCCCCTCCTTTAAAATTATTAAAAAAATTTTCAAAAAATTTTGAAGAAAAAAAACCAAAAATCACATATAAAAAACCCTGAAGGGCAAATAATTAATATGTATATTAACTCTATTTATTTTCATAAGATTTAAAATTTTTTAGGGTAAAAAGAGTTTCGAAAAAAATTTTTAAGGGTTTCTTTTTTCTAAAATTTTGAAATAAATAAATTTTCCCCCTTTATGGAAAATTTTGAAAGCAAAAAATTCCTTAATTTTTTTTGGCCCCTTTTTTAGACTTTTTTGGGCCTAAATGGATGTTTTTTCAAAAATTTTTGGGGGGATCAAAAAAAGTGGGGGGGGGGGTTGCACTTTTTCCCCCCCAAAAAATTTAAAAAAATAATATGTGTCCCCCTTATGTAAAACTGTTTAAAATTTGAGAAACTTTTTTTTTTATTTTTTGGTTAACCTAATATTCCAAAGAAATCAATCTATATTTATGAATCGGGGGCCATAGCAGCAGAAAGTATTCTCTATTTCTTTATTAACACAATTAAAAGGGGAAGGTAAAAAGGGCAGAAAAGAAACGAGTAGGCGGGGAAAATTTTACTCAATGATCTGGAAAAATCCAAATCCCGGCCCTTTTAAAAACCAGAATAGATTGGGGGAGGTTTTCTTCCCCAGCCCAAATCTCAAATTTTTTTAAATTTAAAATGAAGATTGCTCCTTTGGGGAAAAGTAAAAAGAATATTAACATAACATTGAAAATTAATTAATAAAAAATTAAATTAAGGGGATGAAGTGTCAGGGCCCAGAAACATTTTTTTTAAATTTTTTTAATTTCCCCTAAAATTTTAGCTCCCCTTTTTAAGGAAAAAATTTAAAAATCAAAAAGTTATTAACTTTCCAAAAATAAATTTATTTTTTTAAAAATTTTTCTTTTTCTTTTTTTTCCCTTTCCCCCAAAAGGGTGTTAAAAATAAAATTAATTTTAAATAAAAGTGGCCCTTTTTAAAAAATTAAAGAAAAAAGGAATTTTTTACTCAAAAACCAACTTTTCAGTTTTAAAAAACCATCCCCCCTTTTCCCTTTTTAATCAAGGGGTTTTAAAAAAATTTAAAACAGAAAAAAAGGTTTTTTGGCCCCCCCGGGAAATTTTTTAATTTACTTAAATTTTTTTTTTTTCTCAAATTAAAATTCAAGTTTTGTTTTTGGGGGGCCGGAAAAACCTTTTAAACCTTTTAAGCTTTCCCAGAATTTTTAATCCCGATGGAAATTTTTAAAAAACCCCCGGTGTTCCCCAAATTTAATGAACCCCAAGTAAAAAATTTTGCTAGTTTTTTAAAAAAATTTTAAATTTACTTGTAAAAAAATTTTTTAAAATTAACCAATTATGGGGTTCCTTTGAAAAAAAAAAGGGATTAATTTTTTTCTTAATTTTTTTTTCAATTTTGAAAATCTGATTTTTTTAAATTTTAAATAGTTTTTAACTCATATAATTAATATTAGTATTTTTCCTAGTACTAATTGGGGGTAAAACCCTGAGGGGCCAACTTTTCCCCATTTTTCCCCAAATAGACGATAAACAGTTTTGCCCTTTATTTTCTCCCCAGACCCCCTTTTCCCTTTTTGGCAACCCCTTTTTCTATATTTGACAAGGGGCCCTGAACTTTGGAGAAAATATTTGGGGAGTTTTGTGTCCCCCCAAAACCCTGGGGAAAATTTAGCCCCCAATAAAGGGGAAGAAAAAATACTAAAGATGTTTCATCTTTCCCCCCATTGAGCAGTCTATATTATGTAAGTTGTTTTTTTTAAAACAATATGAAACCCCCATTTCTCTTTTTTAAAGAGGCTTTTTCAAACCCCCCTTTTTATCTTAAGAGATGGGTTTTAAAAAATAATAATTTTTAAAAGAATGATTATTTTTTTTCTTAAAGAATTATTAATAAATTAGAAGGTTGTTTTTACTCTAAAGAACTGATATAGTCATTATTAATTTTTATACCATAGATCACCCTCCCAAAAATTTTTTTTAAAAATTTTTTAAATTTTAAAACTCCTTTTTGGGAAAAATTTTAATTAAAGAAAATTAGGATGTTAAAAACGTTTAAGGTTTTTAAATTTTGAAGAGAAAAGCAAGGGAAAAAAATTTTTAAATTTTCTTTTTTTTCATCTTGCTGTTGGCCCCATATTTTAAGAGGGGGGGGGTATTGGATTTTTTAAAAATACTCAAAAATTAAAATTTAAAAAAAATTTAAAAAATTAAAAGTAATAATTTTTTAAAGTCTTTTTTCCCTTTTCCCCTGAAAGTTTTCCCTTTTTGCAATACTTTGGGGTTTTCTTTTTTAATTTAAAACTTTAAAAGATTTTCACTTAAAAATTTTTTTTTTTCATTCTCAAAATTTTTTATAAATCCAATAAAAAATTAAATTATATGCAATTTGTTTCTTTTAAATTTTTTGATTTTGGGGGTTGTTTCAATTTTAATTTCAACCTTTTCAGGGAAAAACTTTTTCATTTTTGGCCCAATTCCCTTAAAAATAAGAAACTTTTGAAATTTTAAAAAACTTAAACTTATATCACCCTTTTTGTTAATTAATAGCCTTTTTCCCAGGTTCCCCAAATGGGGAAAAACATTTACTTTTTCCCCCCCTTTTGACCTAAAACAAATTTCTGTTAAATAAAAAAAAGGAAACTTTTGATGGGAACAAACTTCCCCCTTTTAACTTTTGAGGGTCAAAGGCTAAAATTTTAAAAATGTTAAATTAAACCCCAAACCATTTAAATTTTTTTATAAAGAAATTTTAAGCAAATTGTTAAAAAATTTTTCCCTTTTAAAATTTAAATTTTGTAAATTTTTTTTTTGAAAATTTCCAAAAAATTTTAATAACTTGAAAAAAATTTTTTCATTCAATACCCCCAAAAACCTTTTAAAAAAAATTGTATAAGTAAAACAATAAATCCCTTTTTTTTATAGGCAATGAAAATTTAAAACAATAGGATAAAAATTTGGGTCATTTGTAAACACCATGATACCCGTTAATCTTGCAATTACAAAAAACAGTCTAACATATTTCCTTTTGTCTTAAGGTTTAGTTTGAAAAGACTAAAGCCTAAGAGCCCTTTAGACTAAGCTACTCTTTGATATAATTACTTTTGAGTCTTTATCAATCTTTAGAAACGTAAAACTTCTTGTATTTTATGTTAAAGAGCTGAGTTATATATGGTAGACAATAGTTTGTACTAGATATTTTATCTCAATAAAGAAATGCTAAATAAATTATGCCACTTACTCAAAATTTTAAAGAAGATATTTTTAGCGTAAAAACTGAAATTTCTTGTCTTTGATTAACAATAAAACCTCTATTGGATAAAATAATAATCTTAGATGCCTTTCCATTCCCATCTTGATCTTATTTCATGTTAATTTATTTTTATTTTTCCATTAGCTTATTCATTCATTCTTAACTTTTTAAGGGGTTCTGATTACTTGTGGCTTCATTATCCTATTCTATATTTTAAGATCTTTGCTTCTATTTAGACATTTTGTTTAATTATTTGAATTAACCTTAATAAGATTTTAATCAAAGATAAAATGTTCAATTCAGTTATTTCAACTCTCAACCTTCCAAGCGCCAAGAGTTTATTGAAATCGTAAAATTAAATGATTTAAATATTGTATTCACATTTCACTAATGCATTTGTCACCTTAGATCAGCTTCCTCTTCAAATTGAGTAAATTATTCTAACAATCAAGGGTTAGGTCAAAAGTTAAATCAACGGGAAGAAGGAGCAATCTTAGGTTGATCTACGCTAACTGGAATGCGTGGCTGTTTGTAATTGCGTCTTTTCTAGGTGGGATTGATTTGAAAAGTGGAAATAATTAAATTAAAGTACGCCTTAATTAATAAATCAAACTTCAAATTGTGTTATTTAGACTTTAGACTATTAGGACGTACTTAAGACTATTCGAATAAATGGGCAAATACATTTTAAATTCAGGAATAGATTACGCTTCAATATAATTATTGACTACGGGGTATTCTCAATAGTCTAAACTTTTATTCTGAAGAAATGTGAAAAGGATTATATATGCGAGAGAGATAGGTGTGAATTATTATTTTTAAATATTTAAGATAATTACTTATAGGCTGCAACGTTTTTTCCAAACTAACTAACTATAAAAAGTGAGCAGAAAATCTTCTGTTCCGCAAATAGTAACAAGTCCTCCTACCACAAAAAGAAAGCATTCTTCCTGGAGGTCATGGAACCCATTCCCGCGGATATCAGGGCCAGCATCTCTGAGTCCCTGTGCCAGCAATTCAATGCAGTAGATCAAATAGTGCATTTCGAGACTGTCAAGGTTGCGGGCTATTTCATGGCGATCTTGCTCAAAGCCGGCTCGCCTGGACTCTCCAAGCAATACTTTACTTGCACAGATTACGGTGGGAAGAAGCACCTGGAAAAGCTCAAGATTGAGGCAACTGGGCTCAACAAAAACAAGATGGCGTGGATCATTAAAGTGAGAGGCCCAGTCAGAGTTTTAGCAGGTGATCAAGAGCGTCTTCTCCAGGAGCTGCAGACATAGAAGCCAGATAGGAAGTCTGATAATAAACAAGATGTTGAAGAGGAGGAATCCAAGGGAGCAGATCCATTCATCATCGAGGTGATTACATAGATGCAGCAGGGTGCAGTGAGGAGCTACAAGGAGCTCTACGATCAGAATATAAATAACAAGCCCAGGCTTGCGATGCTGGTAGCAAGGAGAAATGAGATTGAATGGCATTTTAGAATGCACCACAAGGTCTAAGCCATCCCAAGCTTTCAAGATCCTCTACCTGACTAGCTTCTCCACTTCTTGGAGCAGTCAAGGCAGTCTTCAGGCTTTATTAGAGAGGAGGCATGGGTCACGGATGAGTACTTGGAGAAGCATAATCTAATGGAGGCCGTCAGCGCATTATATGAGATCATCCTGAAGTAAAGCGATAAGAAGATGAAGGGGGTGTGGCTCTTTGGGGACTTTGGAGTGGGGAAGAGCAGCTTGGCCAACTAGTTGGATGCATTTTTAGATCAGAGAAGCTCTAAGACCTGAATGACGTCTTTTATGCTCGACCAGAGTGTAGATGGAGAGAGACCGAGCATCGTGATTATGGATGAGATCAACTCCCCAACATTCTTCAGGAAAAAAAAGCATTGCAAGAATGAAATTGTTCCTAGAAGGCGAAGGCTACGGAGTCAACACAAAGTATGGAGATGGAAAGCTCCGATTCCAGGACTGCGTCATAGTCATGACCTCTAATGATGTGCCTCTAGCAAAAATGAGCAGGCTTGACAGGGAGGCTTTCGAGGCGAGGGTGAGATTTGTACAGATGAAGAGACCCAGAGACTACAAGAGGATCAACTTTCCCTTGAGCGAGATGCAGCTGGCAGGATGCTTCGAAAGAATGATGATCGAGGGAGGGCTACTAACCAATGCAGTAGGAGAGAAAGACGACTGCCTCACCGATACAGTCGCAGAAGAATGACATATGTAGGTAAGGAAATGTTTGGGATGAGAAAGAACTAAGTGCTCTGCTGGTACGCAACAAAGCAGTTTGAATTTATAGTTAAATTTTTACACACTATCTCTCTCGCATATATAATCCTTTCACATTCTTCAGAATAAAAGTTTAGACTATTGGAATATCCCGTAGTCAATAATTATATTGAAGCGTAATCTATTCCTGAATTTAAAATGTATTTGCCCATTTATTCGAATAGTCTAA
Source organism: Tetmemena sp. SeJ-2015 (assembly GCA_027382625.1). Lineage (NCBI taxonomy): Eukaryota > Ciliophora > Spirotrichea > Sporadotrichida > Oxytrichidae > Tetmemena > Tetmemena sp. SeJ-2015. The sequence continues at coordinate 2,424 of JAJKFJ010023034.1, read as the reverse complement.
TAGTCTAATAGTCTAAAGTCTAAATAACACATTTGAAGTTTGATTTAATTAATTAAGGCGTACTTTAATTTAATTATTTCCACTTTTCAAATCAATCCCACCTAGAAAAGACGCAATTACAACAGCCACGCATTCCAGTTAGCGTAGATCAACCTAAGATTGCTCCTTCTTCCCGTTGATTTAACTTTTGACCTAACCCTTGATTGTTAGAATAGTCGCATGATCTGCATTTTTATTACTGTTAAAATAACTCTAATATGAAAAATAAGCACATTTTAAAAGAGAATAAAAGAACTTCTCAAGCTCCTTTTTTATTTCTCTCTAGTAAAGTCTACTCTCATCAAGAGCACGCAGCATGAACTCTTTTACAATTATCATAGATGGAACTTCCTTTCCCTTCTCTAGCAACCATTCTTGGCAGTCTTCTTATTCAATGGTGTCGTTGCATAATACAAATAATATAAAAAAGAGCACGCCTTGAGAGATATCTGCAGCTCTTTTTCAATGTTTTCATCAAGAAAGTCGTAGGTAGAGAGTATATAGAGCAAGAAGTGAAAAGAGTAGGGAGGGTTGTAGAGCAAGAAAAATATTTTGTCTCTTTGATTCTACAAGTCTTCTTCTCTCTTTGGTTATATCTATGAGTAATTAAATATTATAGCCAAATTTAAGAATATCTTAATCGTTAGAGGGATGGAAAATGCTTGAATAAGTTGCTGCTTTGAGTCAAAGCTCTCATTTTTCATGGACTTGAAAATTGTCTTTACGAATTTATTATTCAGTAAAATTTTGAACATTTAGCTTTAAAAAAAAATATTCAGCAAAATCTGGAGCCCCTACAACCAATTCTCTGCTTTCATAATAAGAACAATCTTTTCAATATGTGAGGGCCTCAAAATCCAAATTTGAGCAACAAATTTTAAAAGTAGATGCAAGGCCTCTGAGCTTCTAAAATGGATAGCCTTTTTAAATAAAGAAGTCATCTTGGACAGATTAAGAGCTTTCTCCAGGGTCTTCATCTGAGTCTGGCATGAGCTCTTTCTGTAAGTTAAAGCGATTAACTGTAAGCAACTGGTAAAACAGCTCAAATTTCTGCTCTGCAAAAGCTTAAAATAAGTTTTAGAAAATAAGCATTGATCAAGGGACCCCAGTGAGTGTTATCTGGCAGCAACTAGTATTTATCTGAAACAAGAAATTCAAATTGTAGCAGAGGTTGGCCTCTACATCTTCCAAAGCTTTTACTTTCAAGTTTAACTAACTCCTTTGCTACTTCATCTTTGTTTCCTTCTCTGCATTTTGCAAGCACTCCATAGAAGTAACGATCGTACTCTGCACTCTTAGCTTGTCCAAAGCATTCTCTGATAAATGCTACAAACTATTTGAGAAGAGTGGGCGAGTAAAGTGTTTAAGAATTTTAAGTAAGCTCTCTTACGAAAACATCGAATTCAAAATTAACCTAAATATAAGGTTATTATAATAATTCTGCAATCTTGAGCTCTCTTTGCATGAATACTAGATCTTATTTGAGTAGGTTTTTCTTTACCAGCTTTAGTGTGGCATCTTAGTTAGATTTTTAGTTTTACTATTCAGCTTCATTTTGAGCAGTTTTAAAAAAGGGATAGTATTTGCCTTTAATGATGTTGAAAAATCCAGCGACACAAAAGGTTAGAGCATAGTAGATCTACAAGCTACTGATAGTATACCTAGCTATCTTTGAACTTTTCTAATAGCTTAAAAGCTGGGTCTATAATCTCTTCAATCATTTATTAAATAGAGATACATGAATTTGGATATTATGGCATTTGCATCTTTCCAAGTACAGTTAATAAAATATGTTTGATATGATAATTTGTGTAAGTTGAAGACGCAAAGACAGCTTTAAATGTATCACCTTTGATAATGACTTCGATGAGTCCTTCAGCCCACTTAAAAGCAAGTAGCGTTTGAGCAAGGTACTTTAACTTTCTGTAACTGCTCCAATAGAATCCTCCCACTGGAGAATTCACTAGATAGTTCAGAGTCATCTTATTCTTTTTGTTTATGCACACTACTGCAAAGAAGGTTTCCTCAAACATTTATGAGAAAATATATTACGAAGTTAAGAGAGAGTAGGGTTTGAATAGTCATCTCTAAATTTCGAGTTTAAGTAATTTCTATTCTTACAGAGATGAGAAATGCTCTGGGTCTCGAATTGCTAAACTGATTGGTTCTAAGAGTTACTCTATGAAGTATTTCACGTATAGAATCTGGTCACCAAATATTGCAAAATGGATGGGGTTCCATGCCTTTGTGCTCAAATTGTGACTTTGCAATTAGAATTCTCTTTCAATAAATAAACTTCATCATTTAAGTTAATTTCAACGTCTTAAGTCTTTTAATTTCTAGGTAGACTAAAGTCAAAGGGATTTCATCATAGTGTCGTGTTTT
>JAJKFJ010023032.1:0-14052 GCA_027382625.1 Tetmemena sp. SeJ-2015 | reverse complement strand
AAAAGGAAGGGGCCGGGGTTTCGTTGTTATCCATCCTGCCCAGTTTCACCTGCGCCGCTGATCGTCAGTAGTTTCCGCTCTGGGGGCAGGGATGGCTGCGGCACCCACTGATGGGGCCAGAAAAAACAGAAGCGCCCGGGCGCGCGAGGCAGGTGGGTCAGACGGGAGGTGTTGTTTTGCGGTTGTATGGGGGGGTACGGTGCTGTGTGGTGGTGGAATGGTTCAAATTTTAAATTTGGGGGTGTCCCGCCGAGTTGGGAGCGAATCGCTCAACTGCGCTAACCCAGATGGAAAGTCCCCCGAATCACCCCAAGGACGATGGGCGGGGTGGCGTTGACCCCCAGCCGATAAATCGCAGGGGCGTCTTTTTTACCGGTTTTCAATGAGGGTGGTCGTATCATGATCGCCGCGCCGGCGGCTCCGCGACGGGGGCCGAGATAAGCGCCACGGCGAGGGTGGCGTGCCGGCGGTTGCCACTGGGCCACCCGGCGAAAAACAGTGACGACGGCGGGATTTCCCCGGGGATTGGAATCCAGATCGCCTCATCCAGTCTCGACCTGAGGGGGCGGGCATGGGTGAAGCCCAGCGCGGGGGTTGCCGTCCGGGTTTGTTATAGACCGACTTGAGAAAGTTTGGTGGGCACGGGCGGGATCCGGGGGACAGGTCGTTTTCGTCTCACGCCCATCCGGAGTTCCCCCCCTCGATGCGAACGGAGAGGGACATGACCCGGGCCGTTGCTGGGGCCTGATCGTCTTCACCTGGGAATTTTTACGCCCTGGTTCGCGAAAATGGCATCTCCCCGGGCGGACAGCTTGAAGTCCCCAGGCTGGCTGCCTTTAAACATTTTTGCTCGCCGGGAGAAACCCGGTCGGCCAGCATCCCTTCTTTGGAGATAAAAAAGCCCGGCCTTTCTGACCGCCGGGGAAAGGGCCCCCGGGGACAACTGGGATGAGTCCCCCAGAGGCGGCCCCGGGGCATTGCCCAGCCGGCGAGCGCGCCCACCCCGGCGTGCCCAGTCAAATAGGCATAGCTGCGTCCGGGGGCATGAGCCACTGGAAACCTGCCCTTTTCCGCTTTGGAGTCGAGATCGATGGTGGAAAACTGGTCAAAATCGCCAAGTTCTGATTCAGCCAGGATTCGGCAGTCGGGACGGTGACCTGACGGGGAAGCCAGGCGCGCTCGGGGAAAAGACTTTGGCCCCCACGCTGGCGATTTTTTTCCCCCCCCTTGCTCGCGTGGTTGCGGCCCTTTTAGGTGATGCTGTCTGCGCTGCCGCCCCGTGCGTCGGGAATAGTCGACCCGCACACCCACCTGCACCATGGCGGAAGAAATTTTTCACCGACCCCGGAATCCATTGTGACCGTGCACGATGGGATGCCCAGCGGACCAGTCGCCATCGCCGCGGTATGATGTGCCAGCACCAAACTCCCCGGGCGGCAAAAAAAATCTGCTCCGCTTCACCGAACCCTCGAAGCGGGGGAGACGCCCCGGCCTTCGCGATGGGCGGTTCCAATCGGCGATGTGCATCGCGAAGGGGTATCCCCCCCTGGGTGGAGGCGGTTCGGGGGGGCAGCGGAAAAATAGGAGGGTGCGTAGTAGTTTGTTTTCGGGCCCAGCGGACGCGCCATTGAGTTGGGCGGATGCGAGATTTAAAACCCGGGCACCCCTCCGGCCAATGAGGCCCCCCGCCGATGGCGCGCTCGCCAGTCCGTACTTTGGGGTGTCTCGAAGTTGTGGTGGCCAGGTTTTTCAGATCGGGGGGGATCACTAGGGCCGCCCCAACGATGCCCCGCGAGGCCACTTTGGCCACGGTCGCAAAGGGGGGCTCCGATCGCGCTGCCTCCACGGCATTGTTTCGATCAGCCCCGCAGGCAGGTGAGGTGATCTCCTCCGCGAGGGGGCACCCTTCCCCGCTTCGGCAACTTGCGACCCGGGGAGTCGTGGGACCGTCCGGCCTGGGGCCCCCTTGGAAACGGTCCGCCAACGACGTTAGTGCCCCTGACCCTGCGGGGCCCCGGACGGCCGATCATCGCGATGTTGAACCCTGGTGACCCGCCATGCCCCTGCCGGGAAGGTGGGGCGCTTGAGCACCATGATTGTGCTCCGATCGAGATCAGAGCTGGCCCCGGTTAGTTTAGTTTTATGCTGATGCCCGGCAGATAATCGAAGTTGATACCCGGGGGACGTGATCACCAGCTCGTGCCCCGATCTCGACGGTGAACAGACCCCCATCAACCGTGGGGGTCTCCACCACTTCCCCTCCGGCATGGTGAAGTCGTTCTCGTCACTTTCTTCGCGTTCCGAAGACCCCCATTCATCGGTGAAATACGCGCCGGTTTTCCCCAGGCCATCCCTTTGAAATCCGTGCATGGAGGCATGAGCATTTTCGGACGACAATCTCCCGGGGCGATAGGAATCCCCGTTGCTCCCCGCGGGATGGGAAAAAGGGGAGGGGCCTGATCCACGAGGCTGCCGGCACGGGGGGCCCCGCCGATGAGGCAGAGACGGCGAAGACACTGTTGTCCAGGTGGGCCCCCGGGCTCAGCTGCGGTAGCCATACATGAGGGGTGCAGCCAGCTCAGCCTTTGTTTGCGAAATCGGCGGCGAGGTCCCACCGTGGCAAAAAATCGCGGTGAAGGAGCCCAGGTTTTCATTTCAGCCAATCTCAAGGAAGGTTCTGAGGGCGGCTTCCATTCAGGAATCCGCCATCATTCGGCGTGATATCCTCACGCTGGCAAATACATCTCCGTTCGGAGAGCAGTGAGGGAGAACGCGCAGATTCTGCTTCTTGTTATCACAACATGCTGCTGGGAGGGAAATAGCTTCACAATAGACCTGTGCCGTTGCAGACGGGAATCGCCCGTTTTCTCCGTGCCGACGGTGAGGAAGTGCCCCCTGGTGAGCGGGATGCTGAGCATCAGATCTTATTGCCGCCCCGGTGGTGAGCTGCCACGTCCAAAGGTTCCGCCCGTCACGCTTTGGCGCTGCACATCACCGGCCTTTCTCATCCCATGATGGTGGGCGATGCCTTCTGCGCGGCGATGGACTGTTGATGTGCGAATAGGGATGACGGCGGAAACGGGTGCCAGCCATTGTGTCAACGAGAGGGGTCTGTTGTGGTGATAAGAGTGCTCATGGTGTTGTCATGGACTGTTTGGATGGAGTGTTAGTGGCCTGTAGTAGGATGGGGTAGGAAACAGGCTGTCACAAAGGGATTCCCGCGGAGAAACGAGTCGCACGGCCAGTTCCCCGCCAGTTCGCATGGAAAACCGCTCGAGCCGCTCCAGTTTCACGATGCCGCAGCCGTCGACGCCGAGCGGCGGCGCTACGTTCGCTTGGAAAATAGAGTCCGTCGAATGGTGTGGACTCGTCGTGGGGGATGGAAATGGCCCGGGATGATGTCAAAAGATGACTGGAGGATATGTCGCCGACGTGGCACTAAGCCATCATAAACCAAGAATGTCGAGATGTTGATGAGAAAAGGTGGGGGGTGCCGATACTGGGGAATCTCTCTCTTTTTTCCTTCGACAACATACACTCCGTCTCTCTCTCTGGGCGTGTGAGTAGGGAATTCCGCACTCTACGACACCGCGCTGGTTTCTCCAGCAGTCGACCAGGCAGCCCGCTCTCACATGCGGACAATCGTGAAGAATGGTCTGCGCTCTCGTAGTGTTCGACTCACTACCTGGGCGCGAAACTCCCGGAGGGAAAGCTGGCTCAGGCCCTACAGCGCGTGTCGCGTCACCGCCCTCGCGCAATGAGCTCAGCTTAATGAAGGATCGCTCGCATCATGCTCGCGCACCTCCGGATCGACTACCCACGCTCCAAGCAATCCTCTGTGCTGACATCGGCTGAGTCACGAAAGAGCCGCACGGCGCCTCCCGTGTCATTCACATGCTCCAGCGACGCATTGCTCCACTCATTCCCGCAGGCTGACCTGGCCATTGCTCTTACTCCTATGAGCGACCAGCTCGACGCGGCGACGGCACGCGAAGACTCGATTGGCGCGTCGCCGAACGCCCAGTGCCTTCTGTCCGCTGGAAGACAATCGTGATGGCCCTGGCATCGGCTCTCGCAGCGGTTTCCATGCGAACGGCTCGTGGCGGACTAGTTCGACGACAGCCGCCGCCGCTCTTTTCGTCCGCGAGAAAGTCCTTCTTTGACAAGGGGGAGGACCTACGTTTCCATCGTCCCGATCCTACTCACGTAACTCCGACCAAAACATCCAGACGACCAAACCGATTGCAGTCGCCACTGGGACCTTCTATCACCACACATACCCCTCTCGATTAGACAGCCAATGGTCTGGCACACCGTGTTTCCGCCGTCTACCTATCCTTTCGACATGCATAGCAAGTGCCATCGCCGCGCAGAAGATGCAGCCCACCAACATCGGACGGAGAAGGTCCGGTGTAGGCAGCGCCAGCGTGACGGAGCAGGCACCTTTGGACGTGGCAGCTCACCACCCGGGGGACGAGCGGAATGCACAATACCTGATGACTCAGCATGCCCGCTTCATCCATGGGGTCACTCTCACCGTCGTGCACCGAGTTCAAAGACAAACGAAGCGAAATTCTCGCGCTCGTCTGACGTGCACAGTCAGTTTGTTGAAGCTTCATTTCCCTCCCGTTCAGCCTTGGGCATAACAAGAAGCAGAATCTGCGCGGTCTCCCTACTGCTTCCGGACGGAGATGATTTTATTTGTCCAGCGTGAGCATCATCACGCCGTATATGATAGCGGGCCCATTTTTCCTGAATGTGAGCCCGCCACTCAAGCACCTTTCTGAGACTTGGCAACTGAATGAAAACCTGGGCTCCATGTCACCAGCGATTTTATATGCCACGTTGACGCTGCCGCGCCGATTTCGGCAAACCAAAAGCATAGGCTTGGCATTGTTTCTTACCTCATGGTATGGAACTACGACCGCTATATGCTGAGCGCCGAGCGCGCCCGAAGCGCTGGACGCACATTGTTTCTTTCGCCGTCGCTACGATGCTCATCATCGGAGCGGAAGGGCTACAGTGCCGGCAGCGCTACGTGGATGCAGAGGTCTCCCCTATTTTGCACATCCCGCAGGAGCAAGAGCGACGGTTTCCTCATCGTCTTTCCGGAGATGTGTTCGTGCCGCAAGATGCTCATGCCTGCCATGCACCCGGAATGTTCAAAGGGATCGAGCTCTGAGGAATACCGAGTCGCTATTTCATCCGTATGAATGGCGGTCTATCGGAACGCGAAGAATAAGTGACCGATGAACGCACTTCATCCATGCCGACGAGGAAAGGTGCGTCAGTGGAGATCCGCCGACGGTTGATGCGGTGTCTGTCTCACCGTCTGAGATCGATCGGGCCGGAACTCAGGTGATCACGTCCACCAGGTATCAAACTTTCGATTCATCTGCCGAAGAGCATCACATCAAACTGAACTTACACGGGACGCCACGCTCTGAGTCCTCGATACCGAGCACGACATCATGGTGCTCAACGACGACCAACCAGGTTCCGAGCAGTGGCATGTGCGCAGGTCCAGCACAGGGGTTCTTACATCGCGATGATCGGCCTGTCCGTGGCCGCTCAGTTGGGTCGACAATGAGGCATCGTAATCGTGCGTTGGCGGAGCCGTTTCCAACGGTGGCCATCCAGCGCGTCCGCCCTTGGACCTCAACATCCACTGCGGGTGCCACAGGCCGTGCCAGCGGGAAGGGAGGAAAATAGCTGCTCCTTTCTCGACAAGTTGAGCTTCGACAGCCGTGTAAAAGACGCGGAGGAGGATAGACCCCACTGCGCGTGATGGAGCATCGAGCACGTCAATCAGCTGCGCTTGGCGGCGAGCTGAGTGCCTGCAAGGCATGCCAGTGGAGGTCAGCGCGATACGGAGTCCCGCTTTGCGGACCGTGGCCAAACGTGCCCATCGTCGGCGGCAGGTGACATATGGGGGCGTCGGCCTTACAAACTTTCAATAACCTTGGACTCCGCCTCTTGCTTCTTGCGTAGTCTATCCTCCAGATTCCAGTGAACCATAAGACCGCACCGACCACCAACATGCTCGGAGAAGGACACCGCAGCGCAGGATTAAATGCTGGATGCGAGACCTGGACAAGCGCTAGCCAAGTACGGCGGGCGCCGTTCAATCTGGTACGCTGAGGGACGATGCCAGGCTTCAACAACTGGGGCTCGCATCCGCCGCGACTCAATCAGGCGCGCTCTCAGAGTAGGGTCCCTCCCGCTCTATAGCATAGCTAACTGGACTGCAGAGCATCATCATCCTATAGTCCGCTGCCGTACCATCCCACACCGCCTTCCACCTACGGGTGGAATGGTCTCGATCTTCCGCGTCAATGCACATCGCCGCATGTCGAAGCCGCGACCATCGACGAGAGCACAGGCGCGTCTTCACGCCCGGCTTTCCGCTAGCGCTCGTGGAGGCTGATAGCGAGCTATGATTTCCTGCCGCCTCGTGAGTTTTGGGTGTTCATCGGGCCACATCATCACCGGCAAGACGACATGAGCGAGTTCTGGGTCACCGGCTTAGCCTCTGCCGAGCATTCCCATGCGGTGTAGCAGAGCGTGCTTCTCTCAGGAATTCGGATTGACCGGACGGCTCGAAGAATTAGAAAATACTATCACGACCATGCTCGCTGTCAGGTGAGATGTGCGGCGTCGCAACGATACTTCCCGCGACCGCGACCCGGTGGCGGAACAGGCGCACGGAGTTCACCGGCCTCACTCAGCCGGTCCAGCAACAACCACGGACATCGACGCGCCTCACGACCGGGACGGTCAGCAAAAAAAAGGAACTTCGCCAGCGTTGGCCAAAAGGACTCAGTGTATCCCACTCATCTCAAGCAGGCTCTGGCTTGCCTCCGTCAGGAGTCCGCGTTCCCCGAGCTGCTGCGAATCCTGGAACTGAATCAGAACAGCTGTCGCGACTTCTTGACCACGTTTTCCGCGACCACGATCGTCGATCGTCCAACAGCGACAAGGCAGGTTTCCAGTGGCCTCATGCCCACGGACCCGCGAGCTACGTGTCGCGTACTACTGACCTCGGCACGCCGGGGGATGGCGCTCTCAGCCGTTGGCGAGCATGACGCACGGCGACCCTCTGCGGAAGACCTCATCTGCAATCAAGTCTGTCGCACTCGTGAGCCCCTATTTTCCCGCGCAGGTCAGGACACAGGCCGTGGCTTTCTTGATCTCCGAAACGATTGCGCGAATTGATCTTGGTCCGATCCGGCGCTGTCTGCACGCGGCGATGGCAGAATGTCTTCAAAGGCAGCCCAGCCTGGCGGACTTCATATATGCGGCTCTCCGACGGGGCGAAACCGACGTCGCATTCTGAACGGAACCAGGCGTTGATGAACTTACAGGTGACGAGCACGACCACGGCCCACTTCCATGCACACCCGGCCTCGGCTCATGTCCCTGCTAACTCCTGGCCTTCGCATTCGGAGGGCGGTGGAACTCCGATGGGCATCGTTCGCCAGCAAGCGACATACCGCACCTTGTCCGCTCCGGCCACCGTCGCCTGTTTGCCACACGCAGAACTCTTCGTCAACATCGATCTCACCGCCAACAGAAACTTCGGACTGGCACCCAGACGCTGGGCTTGACAGCGAATGCCCCGTACCTCGAGCTCAGAGCCGCGTCACTTAGGCAACATGGTAACTCCTTCGGATGGACCCAGACTCTGGTATTCCCATATCGCACGCGGGGAAATTCCCTCGCCGTCGTCACTGTTATCGCCGGGGCATTGTGGTCGCCATTTGACCTCGGCGAGCAAACCCGGCGCCGTCACCGCCCCGGACCTCGCCGTTAGCGAGCGTGCATCATCGCGGCTTTTCGAAATCCGTCCCGGAGCCTGCCGCGCGGCGATCATGATCACGACCACCGTCCATTGAAATGACCGGTTTCAAAATAGGTGACGCCACTCTCCGAGTTGATCGCTGGTGTCAACGGCCACCTCGCCATTACTCGTCTGGTGCGCTGATTCGGCAGAGCACTTGCCGATCTAGAGGCAGTTGAGCGCAGATTGACGATTAACGCTGCCAAACCGGCGGCACACCCCCAATTTCACTCGTGGAACCATTCCACCACCAGCGACTAGCTCTCACCTGGCCGGTTTATCCCTGCCTGAGTGGAGCATACACCTGCCAAGAGGACGACACCCTCCCGTCTGACATCACCTATAGCCTATCTCGCGTCCGACGCTTGCTTTGTTTGCTGGCGCGCACTCATGTGGAGGTGCCGCAGCCATCCCTGCCGCCCAGAGCGAGAATCTTACTGACGATCGCGGCCCGCAGGTGAGGAGAGGACTGGTTGGCAGGTACGGACGGTGGATAACAACGAACCGTGGCCAGAGTCCTGTGGACTGCGGCGTGCTCCGGTGGGGGCCGACGAAGTGGAGCGGTGAGGCCCGCCCGTGCCAGGGCTTCGGGCCACCGGGCCAACTTCTGGCTGGATAAAACTCAGATCGGGCAACACACCGCAGTGGAAGCGGCGGCCTACACACCGCAAACGGGGCCTCCTTCCACCTCCGTCGCTGCGCGGGCACGTATTTCCTCGTTGCTGGAAACACGCTCCCGTCTGGCTCGCCCCCCACCGCCACCGCCACCGTGTCACGGCCCACTACACGCAAGCCGCGCGTGCTTGCATGCCGCGTCTAACAATACGGACGACTTTCACCCACCGATCAGCATTCAATGCGCTCCTCGGCGCACCCCCCACGTGCTGACGTCACCGGCACGCGGTCGGCACCCACGTCGCCGAGTGCTCATGCCACAGCGGCTTACTACGGCGTCGAGTCCAACCCTGAACGCGGGGAGCTGTGTATGGTTTTCGCATCGTACAAATACCCAAATCCGCCCCGGAACCCCACGGTCACCACACCAGCGCCGGATGGTCGGCCTGCTCAGTGGAACCAGTGCTGTTAGCTGCAACAACATAAACACCGGTTTTTCGACCAACATCAATCTGGACCCCTCCCCGTGGTGCCCAGTCACGGAAGCACCAGACCCTTTCCTTGCTTCCCCGGCGCATGTTCACGACGGTTTTAAGCTCTTCGAATTTACAATGGCCAGAGTTCCTCGATTTCCGATTTCCGAACTATACCATTATTCCGCCCGTTCAATCGATATTCGGTGGAGGCTGGACACCCTTGGTCCGGTGAGGGGGCTTCCCATTCGTCCTGGAGCATGGACGCCCAGCGGCCTGCGCCTATATGTGAACTGCTACCTCGAATGGAACGGGACACCGCTAATGCGGGTGTCCTCACGGAGCCATGTGAATGGCCTCAAACTACTTCACCTCCGCATACTTACGTCCCGGATCCGGCCGATCCGGACCTTCACGAGCGGGTGCAAATCGGCTCTACAACAGGAATAACCAAGGCGCCTGGGCCATCTCCAATCCGACGCTGACTGCCACCGCCAAGGTGTGATTCATGCTTGGCCGGGCTGTGGGAATTCGACACGCGGCCATCCGGCGAAAGGAGGCGCGGCTTCGGCAAGGGCTCCCTTGTGTGCAACGAACTGAGCTCGAGATGGCACTTGCGCACCCACGCGCATGCCAGCGGTCATTGGGCCGTGACCGCGCGCCTACGATGCTCGCCGCTCGAGTATCGCCGGGGGGAGACCGTGTGACTGGTCAATCTGCGTGGTGCTCACGCCGCCGCCCCGCGAATGGGAACCACATCCTGTGCGTACCAAGCAACGCACGATCCAGTCAGCCCGGCCACCTATCATCGCGGACCGGCCGGTGCCCAAAGTGAACAACTACTCCAGTCCTCCGGCTGACACTCATGAGTTCTCTCCCTGAGCCACCGGGACGTTCTTGACCACTGCCAGCGAAGCATCTTCAGAGCGACAGGTGTGGGCTAACTCAGCGTGTAGCTTCACCGGCCGCGCGGAACGGGCGAAGAAATTGAACTATCATCCAGAAACTCCATGCGACACCCTCGCTGCAGGTAGGCATCTCCCCGCGCTGTGCGAAGAACCTCGGCGATACACCAGCCAGCACAGACCGCTGTTTTGGATCAATGAGAGGAACCAGGGAATTGGAGGTTTCCGCCGCCTCTCGTGTTGCCCTGCATTGTCCGTGCGGATACCAGCCGCATGACGCGGCAGCGCGTACGGTGCTTACTCTTACCTCTATTGTATTGTGTAAGGCAATAAGGAGCGCACTCTGACGCCCCCACATCCCACACCGGCAGGTTAAGGAGTCACCCGGCGACGTCGCCCTGATGACGAGGGGCGCCGCTATGCTTACGCTAGTCTACAGCACAGTCTTGCAATTCCACTTCCTTACGGCCTTCGACAGAACACCGTGACCAAGGTGCGCTAAGCAAAGCCAGCCCCGCTCCAGTGGTGGGCGGCCCTCGGCCATCTACCTGCAACGGCCTCCTGACCCCCCCGCACTGGCGAGGATGGCGCCGCTCTCGCTCGGCGGGCTCCCCGGGGTCCAACGCATCGCCGCGATCCGCCCCAGCCGCGGTTCGATGCGGCCGCCACGGCGGCGGCCCCATAGACCCTCGCTATTCTCAAATAATGTAAGCACTGAATAAGGATGGTATTTTTGTCTAGTTTCTTGCCACATCACTACACATGCAACGGGATCGTGGAAGTGGGTGAGAAAGGGAAAGGGAGGGCGAAACCGCCCTTGATTGGAAACGGAAATAAAGTAAATTGTATTTATAAGTAATTCTAACAGCTGTGCCATGTGCAATTAGTATAGGTCAAATACGTTAGATTACCTGATTAAATACCTTTTATTAAAAAAAGAGTGATTTAAGTGAACTATTTATCTGATATTAATTGCATTCTTATATTAAGATGAAAATTTCAACTTTAATAAATGGTTTTCAAAAGAGGTGACTAAAAGACCCAACCCGCTCCAGCCCAGCCGTTACTATGGAGAAAACAAAGATCATTTGTTGATGAGCTAATGGAGTAGTTGAAGTCTTATGAATTGGGAATTAATATTAATATTTTTAAGTCATTTTAACTTATAGTGAGAAGAAAACGAAACTTATGATTAGAAAAACAAACGCCCAGTTGTGCAGATGCTCATAGGATTTATAGACCAACAAAGTCTTGCAATCGGACCGCCGATAAACAAGCTTGTGAGGAATTCATTTTTCAAATGGAATTGCTGGAATGACCAGCTACTATACAAATACTTGTCGCTAGCTTCTTGCATACTGAAAAATTTGGATTTTGTAAATTTTTGACAATAATCTAGCGTAATTGACCATATACTTTCTTGCAAGGCTGTCAAGTTCTGTTAATTTGAGAACTTTTTGAGTTAATATAAAAGTTGGATTTATGTTTTTAAATTTCAGCCTTGAAATTAATCACAAGGGGACTTAGTTTAATTAAAAATAGTCTTCTTTCAAAAATTGCTCTATGCTTTGTGAGATAAATAGAATGAAAAAAAATTTACTTTATAGATAGACAATAAACCTCCAAAATATTGCAAGAAAGTGAGATTAAGTTGTGTACAATTATTTTCTATATCAATAATTATAATCATCAAGCTTGATTAATTAAGATATTTTATAAATTTTTAAATATAATCTGTTTTTGAATGATGTCATCTAAATTTTAAAGAAAACATTTAAGAGGGAATCATCCCGCTTTGTTTATAAATATCTATGAGTAACTATATTGGGCTGCTAAAATAAATTTAAGATGAAGCTCTGCTTTCAGATTTCTTTTATTGAGCCTTACCGAGTTTAAATTCATTATAGCTGAGAATTTAATAAAAAAGATAATTAAATTAGATATTAAGTAAATCAGTGACAGTTGAAATGTGTCCAATTTGAATAATAATTACACCATTAGATTCAGCAAAAAATTCTAAGAATTTTTATTCCTTGTAACTTTTGTGTGGGAGCTCTCAGTCAAGAGTTATAAGCGACACAAGTTCAGACGAAGATGATGATGAGGATGAAGATGAGTGCGCACATCATATCTCTTGATTGAGAGGTGCTGCTGAGATGATTAAAGAAGAAACTCATATTATTTTTTGATGAGCTATCGAACATGCTCCAAATCAAGCGGTAAATCTGTGATTTCAACTGACATAAAGTTGCAACTCTCCATTTATTATTTTAACCAATCTCCAATTTTAATTAAAATTCCTACTATATTTCATTTAGACAAATATTTTGCCTTTGTATAAAATGAACTATGAACTACTTTTCATACATATTCTCTTGATTTCGTTGAATTATCAAATCTTTAATCCCGAGTTCACCTTTTACTATAGTATCGCGCTATTAATTATATACAGGCAGGTATATGTTTTATTGCTTTAGATTTTTATTGTTAAAATAGATTAAGAGTTAGAAATTTGAATTATACGAGTACTCCATTCAATTTCCTATTTCTCATTAAAAATTTCATTAAAATGAATATTAGTTTATTTAGAGTAATAGTTTTATTAAAATAGCTTTAATTTAAGGATCAATACTTTTAAAGTTTATAGTTGAGGTTATAGTGTTTTATAGGTAAGCGTAAAGTCGAGTTTGTATTGAGAGTATAGTGTCATTGATAATTTCTCTTTCAATAGATCTATATTTTAATGCCTTATTTTTTATTAGTAGATGAAGGTACTTCAGACAATTAAATAATCTACTTTGTACATATAGATAATATAGTTGTAAATTAAATTAAAATCGGGGATTTTTTAAAATATTAATTGGAGAGTTGCTACTTCGTGTCAGTTGAAATCGCAGATTCATCACCTGATCTGCATTTTGCTCGATAGCTTATCTAAAATAATATGAGTTTCTTCTTTAATAGTCCTCTCAGCATCGAGATATGCTTCGCGCATTCTTCTTCTTCCTCCTCATCTTCAAACTATTAAAAACTTGTGTCACTTATAACTCAAGACTGAGCGCTCCCACACAAAAGTTGCAAAGATAAAAAGTTCTTAAAATTTTATGCTGAATCAAATAGTATCATAATTATTTAAATTGAATACACTTCAACTGTCACTGATTTATTCCATTTTAATTAAATATCTAATTTAATTCTTTTTTTTTACTAAATTCTCAGTTATAATATAGACTAATTCTTATCATTACAAGCATAAATCAAACATATCTCCTATGCACTAAATAACTGTAGCACAATCAAAACCCCAAAACCCCTAAAAATGATAAGAAATGAAATAAGTTGTGTATAATTAATTTCTTTTTTATGGAAATAAGTTAATTCAAAATTTAAAATTTAAACTTCTTTAAAAATTTGGGCCATCTCCTGCTGACTTTAATTTTCTTTTAAAAATCTAAATAATTAATAAGTATTTAGAAAAAGAAAACCCAAAATTCTATTTTTGATAACAATGCGTTATCTTAATGCTTATAGTTTAAAAAAATTCAAAAATAAAATTTCTAAAAATAAATTTTATTTTCCATTTATTAATTAAGTTTGTCATCCATCTTTCTCTAGAAAAATTAAAGGAAAAAACCTCGTTTTATCAAATCCAAGGCTAAAATATTGCAGATAGCTTAGAAACCTAAATACAAAGACTTTGAAATGACAACTGCGGTTTACAAATCTACGCAATTAATATTGAGCGAACTTAAAATAAGAAGCAATAGCAGTCAAGGTCATTTATCTAAGAATAAAATAGAAAATTCAGTGACAGTCTCCTAATACTTCTCAAGCATGATTAAAGAAAAAAGGAGGAAGTCGCTTTTATTGTAAAAACAGAATGAAATGTAAAAATTTATTAATCGAATTAATTTCAATTTTTAAATTCCCCGGAAATTTTTTAAGCCCCCAAATTAATATATAATACGCGGCTGCTTATTTTAAATATGATCAACATTTAGCTTATATTTACGATCTCACATAATACAAAGTTAGGGCTTTTAAAAATACCCTAATATTGGGGGAATACAAAATTTTTCCCAAGTTTGGAAAAAAAATAAGAGCGATTTCGCGAAATAAAATCAAAATTATAAATTTTACCCCAAAAGCAAAACCCCCAAAATCTTCTTTTCTAGTTAGAGTTTGAAAATATATCGCTAAATTGCTTGTACTTTTTTTA
>JAJKFJ010023031.1:0-10998 GCA_027382625.1 Tetmemena sp. SeJ-2015 | reverse complement strand
CAAACTCTCAATCCAATTATGTCATTTTAATTTTCACTATGTAGATGACCACACTAATCCTGCGTTCAGAAAGGCTGACATAAAAGTTATCAATGCCGATGGAATATTCATCAGTCAGAGTATCATAGAGAGGGAATATGTGGTACTACACACAGTCAGTCTCTCTTACTTCGTTCTCTACACTTAAGCAGGGCAGATCCTCATCTACAGCACTAGAACCACGCAACTCGTGAAGCAAGGCCTGATCTAAGAGGGTGTCTGCTTTTTGGAATCGAATGACGATGCGATGAGCTTCGTGACTCTTAATCTCAAAGGGCAATTGAACGTGTACAGAGTTAAGAACCCAGACTACCCAGGGATTGATACTTGCACACTTGCTTGGACTACCTCAGTCAATGAAATACTCAGAAGGCAGACCCATACTGCTCATAAAATGTAAACTTACAACTTTATCTTGTTACATTATTCTTGAATTCTCAAGCTTCTGACTCTTCAGTCAAGCATTAATGTTTTTTAATGACATAATATTAATTCTAAGCAAGTGTATGTGAAGGCAATAAGGATGCTACCAGACGGAGGAGTTCTCATTTTCTTGACAGACGGGACTTCATTTGAGTATGATCAGAGAGCTCAGATGTGGAGTTCCTTAGCCACTCATGCTCTAGAAGCAGGTGTGCCTTCTGGCTTCACCCCTCATAAATCTTATGTAAAATTTTATCCCAGTAAAATAAGGAGGTGAGTAAATTACACCATCGCAAATCATTAATTCAAAAATAAGTTAAAGCTTAATAATAATCATCTCACACAGAGTAGTAGTAGTAGTAAGCAACTTTGCGAGTGGCAGGCAGGTCTAATCAAGATTATTTAAAAGGCGATTTGTAAATTCAAATCGAATTACCAAGCAAGCAGAAATTATAAGCAAAAATGAATGACGAGCAATACTCTTCGCACTCATCTTTCTCCTCTGATGAGAGCACCAATCGCAACCAGCACTTAGGACTCTGAGCAGGGGGCAATCTCCAGACTACAGGCTTGGACTTTATGAGGAATAACAACTAAGGAGAACTCCATAGAGGCTTGACTAAGAATAGGAGGTCGAGCAAATTCTACGGGCTGGATGTGGATTTATTCGAAGATAAGGTGCTCTTTCCCGGCAGTCTAAGCGACTTATCGTCCCGCTTTAATGTGTTTTCAGAGAGACAAATTCACGATATGACAAAAGTGAGGGATTGATAGATAAATGCCACTGTTTTAGAGTGTCTGAGTGATTTTAATATAGGAGAACGATGGGACTTTACGAGAAATATGAGGAAGAGAGGGAGGCCAGGAGAAGAGTCAGAGTTCTAATCGTGAGATAAAGATGAAGCAGCAACAGAGCTGAGAGGAAAGCACCTGTGCAGGAACAGGTTGATTGATATACTGCTCAGTCTTGAAAGCGGCAAATGGTAGTTCTCGTCTGAGAAAATAGTGTATCGAGCTTTATAGTTTCTACTTTCTCATCTGTATCTTATGAATGAAAGAATATAGCTCATGGAAGATTCAAGCAAGGTGTAGAGTTGGAAAGTTCCAGGCTTTTCCGCAAAACGACGAGGAGGCTGCTTCTTTGAAGAATGCGTGCATGCAGTGGTCAGAAAGGCGGACATAGATACGGCTACGCTCGGAGTGTAAGTTACGAGTTCCCTACTTACCGCACAGAGATGAAAACTGGCTATCGCAGGTTCCACGTTCGCTGTCTCCGCTACTCTAAACTGTTAGGCCAAGTTCTGCTGCAAGGGGGCGCTAACAACGGTCCAAAGGATTTGAAAAACCAAGGTGTCATTGCAGACTCGCTGTAAGAGCTGAGATTGATGACTGATGGTGAGTTCAGTAGGAAAGGAACTTTGTGAGCGTGAAGGGAGGAAGAAGGCTTAGTTAGCCAATTTGCATTGTCATAGCTGAAAAGAAGCTGTCGTATATCCCACCGAACCTGCTTAAGAAGAGGAAGAAATCGGAAGAAAGAAGGCGAGAAGAAGAGCATAGAAAGTCCTTAGGGGGAGAATGTAGATCCTCGATCACGAAGCGTACGAGCAGGGTTCTAATAGGACCGGTAAGACCGTTGAAGAACGCGCATGTCTGATAGTATAAGAAAGGGAGAATGTGAAAGGAGGAGGATAGAGACATATGTAATGGCGGGGACATCAGTGCAATTGGAGTGGAAGGGCTTTAAGGGCCAGCAATAACCAACTCCTTGCAAAGCTATTATGACAGCAAGCAGCCACTGAAGCAGAGTATATAGAGTGGCCAATCTAATCCTGCCATACTCAATTTCAAGCGGTAGATGACAAAGCAGAGTGAGAAGACAACAACGAGTAAGACTAATCTTACTGAATCTGAGAGAAGCAAAGCCTTGCCAACAACCTCTAGCTTAGTTTCAGTAGGTAGCGCTCCAGCACTCAGGAATCGAGTGATGAGCACTGTCCAGAGCAGGATGCAAGACAAGTTCACTCCTAAGAGCGGCTCTCAAGTGAAAAACTTCGCTAACATGAACATGTTCAAGCGCCCATCACGCATTATCAGCAGGCAGGCACTTCCCTCATATCTGAGAGATTTGGAGAACTCACCGATTCCAGCTCACGATAAAGAAAATGAGAGTAGTGAAAGTAGCAGCAGCAGTAAGAGTAGCAAGAGTAGTAACAGCAATTCTTCTCGCTCTTCCAATTCAGGGGCCTCTTAGAAGCAAGGCAATTCTAAAGACCTGAAAAAGAGAAGCAAGAAAGCTGTGCCAAAGCAAGTAGAAGCTGATAGCATGGCCTCAGATAACTTCGAATCAGTCGATCTAGATGTTGACGAGAGTAAGTTATTTTCAATCATAACCTTCTTCTTTAATAATTATTTTTAGAGAACAACCCATCTCCTCCATACCCCTTGGATCGGCATTAGACTTTCAAGGACAAGAGTGTCGCTAAGAACAGAGAGAGTAGTAAATCCAAGCGCAAATAACAGGATAAGAATCCGATTTCGAACTTGCAAAAGTTTTTGGATGATTCTATAACTGAGGAGGACAAAGATCGCAACTTAAATACTCAGAGTAAGATG
This sequence comes from Tetmemena sp. SeJ-2015, assembly GCA_027382625.1. Lineage (NCBI taxonomy): Eukaryota > Ciliophora > Spirotrichea > Sporadotrichida > Oxytrichidae > Tetmemena > Tetmemena sp. SeJ-2015. Next base: position 7,923 of record JAJKFJ010023031.1, on the reverse strand, counting down.
CTTCATCAACTAGAAGACGAAGAGGAAAGTAAGTGATCATTTATTATCTCAAGCTTCACTTGTAGTTGATGCAGCTAGGAACCTGGACGAGACAGTAAGATCACCATAGACAATGGCTTTTATCTTAATCCCCTTTATAGGCTAAGAATTTTCCAAGACCGAAGCATTTGAACACAGACGATTCTGGAAAGAAAGGACGACTGCATGATGGAGTTTCACTAGATAAGGTGAAGACCGACTCCTCTCACAATACGAAGTATTCCTTCAATAAGGTGAACACGCTTTTCTTGAAGCAGAGGACCTCCCGACTGGAGGATGTAGTGGACGAGGTGATGTTCAAGGCCTCGATCTTGCAACCCTCATCTTCCCGAATCTTCAATAACTAAGAACGCAATTCAAATGAGCTAGACAACAGCAACAGCTTCATAGAGAAGTTGAGGAACAAGGGTGGGCCTCTAAGATTGGGCGACGGCAACGCTCTTCACCCAAATGATCTAACCGCCAAGCAGGGTCAACTCAAGCTTAGTCTCTCGCAGTTCATTCGCAATAGCAAGCACCCAGAGAGCCAGTTGGACCAGCAGAGCGATGGGCTCAACAGACTCACTACGCTTTTCTCAGAGCGGCCTACTGAGGGAGCCAACAACGAGCAGGACCTGGACCAAGCCATGATCGACCAGCTCATCTCCGATAGTCAGAAGGAGAAAGAGAAGCAGGAGCAGAAGCAGGTGAGTGAAGAGGAGGAGAGGCGCAAGCGGGAGGAGGAGTTCGAGCGGCTCAAGAACGAAATGGGCTTGAACGACGAGGACCTGGAGAGAGAGCTGCACCAGGAGCAGAAGGAGGCCGGTGAGGAGGGGAGGACGAGGAGCCCCTGGTCGGGGTCCGAAACTGTGCTTGCGACATCTTGAGACGTTATTTCTCTCCTTCCTGGTTTCCGTGAGGTAATATGAGTCGACTTGAGTGCGACTTCTCTCGCAGTAAGAGAGATCTCCACTCAGTGCATGTTGATTATCGCAACTTCGACGAGCGCCTAGATCCAACGGTGTAGCACGTCGACAGATGCAATCGGGCCGCAGTGCGATCGTCTACAGGCTACGCTGGTGAAGCTCATGCTGGCCCAATGATAATATGACGAGCGACAAAGATAGACTGGCGACGAATCTTACATGAGCGACATAGTGAGTTAAGTCACTACGTCAATGAGACTGCGGCCACTGTCATCAACGACTTCAACTGAAACTTATTGATGGTGAGATATGAAAGGATATGCAAAAGGAAGTGCTAAATGATGTAAGGAAAACCCAAAGAGTGGATTGTTGAATGATAGCTGAACTGTGTTGTAATATATTAAAGCTTTGGCAACTTTGATATGGGTTTGTTATAAGATGCTGAGTGCTAAATCCGTTAGTAACTATATAGATTAAGATTTAGAAGACGTTTTCTTATACGCGCCATTGATTGTGCAATGCAAGCCCAGGAATCAGATTGGGAAGAAGGAAGAGTGTCTGCCTATGGGTGCATCCACCCGATCCAGAGCATTAGATGTAGTCTGACGAACAGAGTTCACGAGTGTGGGGTGGCGATTGTCTATGCGATGGTGGCGAGAGCTACTGGGTGTCCAAGAAGGGGACAGGTGAAGTGCCTTTCCGGCTAGGGACTGAAAGAGGCTTGGTGGGCTGTGATCAGCCCAGGAAGGATGCTGGATGTGGTCGGTGGAGATGTAGGGAGGCTGATGGGGTGGAGATGAGGTGGGAGGAGAGTGAGATGGAGTGTGGGGCAGCTCAGATCTCTAGAAGACTCTAGAGTGATTGTCTTAGCAGCTGCCTCTAGATAGCATCTCATCCAATTCTCCCCAATTAGTGAGCGATTGAGCCCTCCTGATGACTTGGATGGAAGAGACGACTCTCCTGCCGGCAGATCAGGAAGCCTAGCAGTAACATTCGCTATCTTATTCTTTGCCACTGCAAAGTGCGATGGTGAAGCATTGGCACTCTTCGCTTAGAGGATCAGTCCTGTAGATTGCATTCACATCAGGAAGTGCAAAGATGATACCACATTCTGTCCTTCGAGCTGTAGCTTGTCAACTCTGAAACCCAGAACTCAAAGGTGGGAAGTAGCATAAACCCCAAAACCGAAAAGGAGAGTGGAATTAATAAAACAGACTCAGCATAAATGTCTAAAAGAAAAGTGATGATCATAATTCCAGAACCTCTATGGGGGGTCACTTAGAGGATAAGGAGAAGTTCTAAGTTATTTCGTCTTCCACGATGGATAGTTCCCGTTGACTGATCGCTCTCATTTTCTGAGGAGGCAACTGTCATACTCCTAAATCTAGTCTCGGAGTGTGAGACGACATTGGAGCTGTCTTTCTAATGTGGGTGATTTCCCTCATGAAGAACTGGAAGAGGAGCTCGTACAATTTCGAGCGTCTTGCTTAGCAATGAAAAAGCAATTGGAGGATAAGTTCGATGAAGAAGTTAAGGGACTTCTCGCTTGAACGCAAAATATGCACTTGCGTCTGTGATAATTGGACGAAATCGGAAATGGAAGGACATCTATTAGCAGAGCAGTCCGTGAGGTGAGACGGAACTCCCGTATGCTTCTGCGATAGTGTGCCTGATTTGTCTAACTTGAGGCGAGTTCAATCGTAATGTCTTAGAACTTCTAGACTGATAGACTTAAAATTGCTCAACTGTTGGAAATCATGGTCAATGCAGAGCTCGCACTATAGCTTGAGAGGTCTTGAGGCAAGATTCGGTCAGGCAGGGTGGCTAAGCTGGATTATAGACATAACAGAGGAGTCGAAGGTGGGGTCTTGTACGAACCAGGATACACAAATGCTGCGTTCGTAGCGGAGTGGCTGAGTTGAGATAAGACTGATTGGAGCAAAGGCTTTTTACATATACAATCGATGGCTATGAGAGAGCTTTGAGGGTGTAGACCAGCGAGACAATTTCGCTGCTCTTCAACGAAAGACAAATTAAACTGAAGTGATTGGGAATTCAAAGCATAATCCAAATTTACGCAGGCGTCGAGTGCATCGGAGTGCATAAGGAAAATACAACTTAGAGCTCTCTTTGACGCCAAGTTCCATTAGCTTGGGAGTCTTATGCGACGCATGTGGTGGGATCGCAATTCATCAGAAAGTACAGGTTCTAGATCTGGATCACGGCCAGCTGGTCGCAGGTAAGCGCTGTTGTTGTAGGCCGGGCGAGGGATTTCTGTTGGCAGTGGCGCGAGGGGCGTAAATTCGATAAGGCATCAGGTTAAATATCACTGGAGAAGCTAAGCAGACGAACTGGCTCTCATGATCTCTGCGCGTGCGTGGTTAGTGGATTGTCAAAAGACGTGAAATTAGCTGTGACCTGTGTTTTCTCCAGTCGACGGCTCATGATGGTGCAAACTAGAGCAGCCCAGTCGAAGGGTAGGAAGCTCTGGTGACCGTCAGGGAGTGTGTTGTTCGAACCGAGGTGGGTGGCGGGTATTACTAGCCGCGTCGGTGAGAGATGCGCTAGAACCATACCGCTCAATGCGATATACTGCTTGAGACAGTCGAGTGGTGAGGATGCTCGCCTTGCCTGAGAAAAGCTCCAACGCTTTGTTCAGATATGACTAGTCTGGATTGATGGCTCTCAGTCGATGTTGATGATGTGAGGGCGTTGTTCATCTGAGGGCCTTAATGTTATCGATGCGCGGCAGACTGCCTTTGCGACAAGCAGAGAGAGTCCATGTTCGGTCCTGGACATCTAGAGAGTGAGATGCTGTTCTTGATAGACATGCCTAGCATGAACTTGCAGCATCCTTTTAGCTTCCCACAGTAGAGAGCGGGCCCATAGGAAGATGCAAAGTTGTATCGAGAAGGACTTTGGGGTGATACATTGCCTCCTTCTTCCTCAGTCGTCGGACAACAACTTGAGCAGCACAGTTCGGCCCTCAAAGCATGGGCTTTAAATCTTAAAACACTGTGCGCCTTGGTCTTGCCTTGGCTTAGAAGCTTGGCAAGAGTTTCAGTGTGAGGGAAGCGGCTCTGGAGGACTTTTTTTGGCATGCATCATCGTGGTACGCCTGTAAATTGCTTTGATAACTCGTCTTTAGGATATCGGCCCTAAGTTCTTGAAGTGCACGCCTTCCCTAAGAGACAATGGTTACCTTCATATTTAATCCGACAGGCACTTACTCTTTTGGAAACTGTAATCTGTGGCTACGCTCAAGTCGGCATCCCTTTTTCCTCCTCATGAAGTTGAGGAACCTCGGAATGAGCTCTTTCCCTTAGAGAGTGACGAAGGTCACAGCAACTCTGCAAGCTCCGAAGTGGGCTCTTCTGCCTCAGACAGCCTCCCCCATCTCTGAAACTCCCACGAGGTTGTCAATCTGCCGTCTTGGATGGAATTGCGTTGGGAAAAATTTTCCTCTAAGCGAGCCCCAGCTCTCGACTCCATCGTTCCATCCCAGATAGGTCAAAGGAAGTAGGGCCGTGGGATGTCGTTCACAGGCCCACGAGATGAGGCCAGTGGTTTTGCATATTTAAGCATCCTGGTCATCCTCATGAAGCTGCTCGGAGTCGGCATTGACTGCTAGATAAGTTTCTAGCGTCCTCCCTTCGTGCTGATGTCTCCCGGGTAAGTATTAGTCTAGAGTTGTTTACTGATACAACTTCTTCTGGTTTGGCTACCTAGAAGGATTAAGAGTTATATCTTTCTATCTGAAAGGGAAAAGTAAAAGAGGGATTCCGACTAGCCTCCAGTGACTTACATCTTATATTAAGCTTATTAATTAATAGTTAATATAGAGTATAATATAATTTAACAAGTTGGAGGATCCTCGATCAAGAGCTTCACTAGGATAAAATTAGCGAGCAATGGAGAGAAACCTAACCCAGATTCATGTCAACGAGGTCAAGCAAAAGATTGGGAGCAAGAAGGAGCTCTATGACTTCCTCTCTCAAGAGTGCGGAGCATACCTGCCGAAGATGAACTGCTCCAACATCTACTTCTTCAGGAGCATCCTGACAGGAGAAAAGGAGGTAATTTCAGTTCGATAACTTTTATAGCACTTAAAGCGCAGCGATGTTATAGTAGCAGCAGTTCCGTAGATAGAAGGCCTGACTGCTGAGGACTTCCTCGATTATGCTCAGAGTCGGGCTTCTCTTCTCCGTTTTCTCCCGGACCAATGCGATTGGCTCCACTTGGATAAGAAGTGGATCACTGACATGCTACTTTCCCTAGACACTGACGGGATCAACCTGATGATACAGAAGGCAAAGATTGCGAGGCGCGAAAAGCTTGATCGGAGTCAGAACTCTATTGTCCACATGAAGCCGGAGTTTGCAAGCGCCCTTTCTAGCTCTATCACATTCAGCGGTAAGCTTCCGAAGAGTATGACAACTCTATAGTCTAGAAGGGTAGATCTGCCTATTTGATCAAGCAGAGCGCTAAGAGAAAAGAACGATCGGGACATACAGTTGAAGAGATCAAAGAAGCACCGAGCGCTACTAAGCGCAAGACGCAGTACATGCAAGAGAACAAAAGAGTCAGGGAAGAGATCGGACAGCTGAAGGATCAAGTAGATGACTTGCTTGGCTACAAGCAGCTGGTCTTTGATCTTCACGAAGGTGGGGTGGTGATAGACATGCAGGGAAAGCCTCAGATAATCGCAGATACCTAATAGTAGATTGATTTGATGGAGTGAACGTTTTAATTGCTAATACCTTAATTAAACTAACTATCCGTTAACTTATTAATTTTATTTCGGAGGCTCCCATCATACTAAGATGGTGAAGCTGAAATAAATTCCCATCTCGACCAACTCAATATATCACTCAAACAAGCGGGGCGACGCCATACATCCCGCCGAAACAAGCAGGTGAGATCCAACCCTCTAGTCATGGTCTGCGGCTCAGTGGTGGGATCATCGACATCTGATTTACCGCCCGAACGGGCTAAGTACCAAATTGCCCTAACACTCCTCTCTTTCCAAAAACCGACCCGGAGGGGAACCAGCGGGGAGTTTGAAATTGCCACTGTTTAGGGCCAAGGAGTCGTCTGATATGCCCCGCACCACATCCATGCATGCGCTTAGCTTCCCACATGGACGGGTTTACTCGTCGATGGCGAGGATGTCGATGACTGGAGTCGGGCGGGGGATGAAATAGAATCGCCATGACAAGGTGAGGCTTTGATCGACCCTGCTTGATTAGGAGTGATGTTGCGAGGAACGAGAGATGGCCTTGATATGGCTCTCAACTGCCATAGTCATAGGCAACTTGGGGATGGTGGGCAAGGTGAAAGCCTGTCTGGGCATTTGGCGACCGGGGCAGCTCCCTCCCTCTAGGGGATGGCTCTGGCAATGCACAAGGAAGATGCGAGGCTACCCTCTCCTCCACATTTCCGGTCTGAGGCCTCTTAATACTCTATATCGCGAACTGCCTGGACCAAGTTTGGTATGGATGGAGCCAAGGAGCAGCGATTTCGAGCCCAGGGAGGCCTTTGCAGCATCCAAGCAAACAGCTTAAACTACGCTGACTGAAGCTCGAAGAATGGGTGGCCGCTCGGCTGTAAGAGCCCGTTACCACATTGTCCCACCGTTCATTTGCTCCGAAAGCCCTTCTGGACAAGCTAATTGAACTCATCGCGCAGCCAGAAAGCGCAGAAGACGGGCTGAGTCGAGTGGGAGAGGCCGAGGAGATCCTCACCATCTCATTTGCGGCGTAATGCCCGCTTGAAGGAGAGGAGATTCGACAGCCGCAAGCTTGGGATCCCCCAGCATAGGTCTCTTAGTTGAGCTGGTAGAGTTGTGTCAACTCATGGCGGCTAGAGCAAAGCCTTGCCCAATTCGAGATGAGTCGAGGAGATGATGTTCTTGACACTTACTTTCTCTTCTAAGGAGAGAGCTTGAGTATCGAGAGCATCCTTGGGAATATCCTCTATATAGTGAATGGCTAGGATGATTTCTTCAGCAAGTCTCCGCTGAGAATAAGTCCTCAAGCTCATCTCAAAGGCAGGGATCTCTCAAAGCTGTGATTGGCAGGCTCGCCTATACCCGGGTCACTGGAGCTAGTCCGGGGAGATGAGGGAGAAAAGCTAGCCGGACTAACCAACCGCCGTTAGAAGGAGGGCCTAGGAGAAGTGCCGCGCCATGGTGTTACCCAATCACGCGCTTGGCGAGCCGGAGGTGCTCGAAGATGGAGGAATGTCTGCCGAGGAGTCACTTCATACAGCACTGAGATTGATAGCGGCTCGGAGTTGTGAGGAGGGAGACATTCTACAAGTCTGGCGAGATCCGCAAGGCCATGTCAACGAAGTGAGGGCCGGAGACTTGTGTATGCGAGAGGTGTCGCGCATGCTGTCTTGAGCAGATAAGCTGAGGAGACATGCCATCGTCCTCTGCTAGTGGAGGAGTGCGCTTCATGCTCTTTGAGAAAGCGGCGACTCTCATGGAGTGTGAGGAGTGATGAGTTAAGAGAAAAGAAAAGCCATCAACGGAGTTGATTTGACCATACATCTTCTCTATCCTCGAGAACTACAGTTCTGAATGGATCGAGCACTTAAGATGAAGACCAGCTCGCATCTTTCATGTATCTCTCTCTGCTTTCTTGCCTCCCCGTTTGATTTAGAGATTTTAATTATATAAGTTAATAATATAAGGGGAGGCTCGTCAAACATGGCTATCGCTAATTCACAACCAAGGATGCTATTACGCTCTCGGCATGCATCAACTTCTCCACATCAGGAAGGAACCCTATCAGGTCAGTCAATACGCTGCCAGACGATAGGAGGTGAGAGCTAAGCAGCAACCGGCGATGGTGAAGAGCAAGAAAACAGAGAGAGCGAAAGAGAGATATCGGAGCGATCAATGGTTTCATCTGAATGGAGCTCGCCATTTTTCAGATCTGACTTGGATATGGGGATCAGATCTAACGACTCTATT
>JAJKFJ010023028.1:0-11157 GCA_027382625.1 Tetmemena sp. SeJ-2015 | reverse complement strand
AAGGCAAGTTTCCCGGATGGAGACAAGCTACTAGGACAGTCTTGTATTTGATTTCCTCCAAAATCCTGGAATGGGTAAATAAGGTATCCATCAACGCATTTAGCTTGAGTAGAAGGACAGTAGTCAAGAACCAGGTGAAATTTACGGTATTAGATTATAAGAGTTTTCGCATTATGAGCATTTTCCAGCTAAGTAAATTATTTTAAACTGTTCCCTATCCTGCATTATCTGAGTTGGATGTAAATATCGAGTTATGTTCATTTCCCGATCGCCTTCATGAATTCTATTTTTGATAATTTTGAGGGTCAAGGGCTCTTTAAAAATTTTTAAAATTTTTTTTAAAAAAAAATTTATGTTTTAAAAGAGAAAGTTACCCTCCCTTTAGAGTAAACAAATTTGTTCCTTCCAAGATAGGGGAATAGGTTAAAGCTTAAATTTGCCAATTAATAATATTGCTTCTTCGTTTGTGTTAATGTGCTATTTACAAAAACTTGACACTACCAGTTGAATCTGACCATAATCTACCCATATTTATCTATTAGAGCTAAGTAGGTTTTTGGAAGAGCCCCTCCACTTCTTTGACTTTGATATTCAAGAGATGAGTTTTATATTCTAAAACTCTTTTATCTTATCCTCAGTTTTTAGTAATCTGCTGCTTGCTGTCTAAGTTATCATATCTAGCTGACTCTAGTACACTTTTAGTAATTTAAAAAATTAAAAATGCAATTTCATTCCCATAAAACTTGGCTGTGTTTGAAGTAAAATTGCTATTAGTGAGTGAAAATATTGGCTCTACTACTCCCAATAAATAGCACCTCCCTAGATGTCTGCATAATTCCCTTCAAATTTAAATTTATGGAAAATTTATTTTTTTTAAATATTTAAGTTGATTAGTTAAAATTGAGCTCTTAAAATACACAGCTCCTCCTGATCCAACTTAAATTGAGCTATCTGATATTTCTTTGTCTTAAACCCCTCAAGGTAAAGTTTGACTCAGATATTTCAATCGATTATGGGTTGTCCATGAATATAGCACCACCAGCTAATCATTAAATAATGAATGATTTTTTAATTGCTATTGAATTTATTTTTGAAAATTAGTTTGAGATATTTTATATCGGTAACTTGAAGTTGTAATTTTATTGCGATCTTGTTCGATATGTATATCCCTCCTCCTAATGAGCTTGAAAGATTAAAGAATGTAAAATTAAAGACTTTTAGGAGTAGCAATTAAACATCTCAAGGCAGCTCCTTAAATGGATTAATCTATGAGTTAGATGTCTTATATAGTAGTTCCATTAATAGTGACTTGGGCTTGTTGGTTTGAATTGAATTTTTTGCTTTCTAGTTTACAATTTCTGAATTCTCTAGAATGAAGACGTTTTGAGTGTTAGCTAAAATAAAACTACATATATATCGTCTCCCTCTTCATTATTGCTAAAACATAACTTAAATTTTTTTTTTAATTTTTTAATTTTTGATTTTAATTTTTTAAAAATTAATTAAAATTAAGAACAGTTGTTAAAAAGGACTGACAATCACCTATATGTATATGGCTCCCCCTTAATCGGCCATTCCATTTTTGAAAGAGATTAAAAATCTGTAGATTCACGTCGAATATTGTGTAGATGTAAGTGCCTACTATCTAACTAGAGATTAATTCTGTCCTGAAATATCTTGTGAAAATTTAAAATATTAAAAAATTTTTCCTTTTTTGACGTTTGAAAATCCAATGAAAATGTTTTTACTTCTTATTGATGCCTTGTTGTTGAGGAATTAGCAATTTTTAAATACTAAGTTTGAGGACATGATTGAAATGGTATTTTTGTAAGCACTATTCCCCTAGAAAATACTATTTGTAATTGTGGAATTTTGATATTCCTTGCTGCTTAAAATATATTTTTAATCCTTATAAAATATCTAGCACTGAGTTATCCTGATCCGAGTAGTTTTCAATAAACTGCGTGTTGTTTATTTGCATAGAGGAGTTTCCTTGGGAGGAAATAACTCCACCTGATGAAGAGGCTTGTTTAAGTAAAAAACAATTTAGTAAACTTAAAAAACCAAAAAGTTTTTTTTGTTTTAAAAAAAAAAAAAAAAACTTAAAAAAAGGAAAAAAAAAAAAAAAATTTTTCAAAAAAAAACACTTGGTGAATGTGGAGTGTAAAATAAAAATAAGAGCCTATAAGATAAACTTTGAAGATTAAGCTTGAAAAGCTCCTCCTAAAAGTCCTTTAAGTTGGATGAATTAAGAACCCTAGTCTACAAGTGTAGTTTATCTCAGAGTCATTAGGCCACCGTCTACTGTGCTTTCACACTAGAAAATTATTTTAAAAAGAATTTGTTAAATATATAAAGAAAGAGCCCCTTTGAGTACTAAGTATCGTAGAGCAAGGAAACTTCTAAGCAATTGATACGTGAATTAGTCATGTAGAATGAGATTTTAGAGTTTTGGGAAATTATGAAGCCTCCTGATACAGATTAAGGGTATTGAAAAGTTGAGTTAGTTAGTGTTAAAATTAAGCCCTATTTGACTTCAAAAACTCCACCAGAAGTGTAAGCCTGCGAGTATATGACAACTTGATCTATCATTGTAAAGTTTGCGTAAGGTGAATTTAAAGTGAGGAAGCCTCCACTGTCAGCTGAGTTATTTTGAATAACTTGCTATTGACCCTTGAAAATTATCTGCTGAGAGACTTGCTAAATGCTACTCTTGAGAATATTTGCAACTCCTCCTGAGGATTAAGCTTAATTTGTTATGAATTAGAAAAATTTTTAAAATTGTTTTATTAAAGGAAAAATAAAAAATTAAAACCTTTTCAGTTGTTTTATTTAAATTTTTAAATTTAATTAAATTTGGAAAAAAAAACTCCCCCTTAAATTGCATAATTATTTAAGTAAGTATTATTTTATTCTAAAAGAAAAGCTTTTTTAAAAATAAAAATTAGTTTTAAATGGGAAACAAATAATATAAATAATTTAAATAGAAAATTATAGTATTATAGCTCTCCATATTTAAAATTGATTTCTAAAAAGATTTTTCTGGGATTCTATTATGAGACGAATAAATTTGTTCACAAGTATCTTTTTTTTTAACGTTCTGTGAGTAATTATTCCACCTTCATATTCTGTTTGTGAATTGAAAGGGTAGTTTGAATATCCTGAAGGTGCTGTTTAACTTTCAAAATCCTTTGTTATTGTTATCTTCGCTGTAATTCGCATATATTAGTCCTCCTTGCTAGCTTAATTTTCTCAAAGTATTATTGTAATCAACAAACAAAAAAGGGAATGAAAACCGCAAGATAGAAATACTAAATCCCCCTGACTATACAGTTTTTGTTCGTAAAAGAGGGAAATTTTTTAAAACGGGATTTTGGGCGATTATTGGTAGGAGAATTTTTAAATTTCATAAGTATGGCTGGAGAGAAAATAAATAAAATTAGAAGTTTTTTTGTCAATTAAACAAGCTTGACTCCATCAAAAAACAGGGAATTAGTTAGCAGTTAATTGTGAAAAAGCAACCCCTGTTGAGCAAGATTATTCCTGCCTGTAATTAATAACTAACAGAGTCAGCTATAAGGAGTTTTGGAAATCTATAACTGGCAGAAAAATGTCATTATTAAACCTTTTATTTTAAAACTCAACCAATCGTATAGCTTTAAATCCCCAGATCCATTTTGAAGTAAGTCCAGTAAATGCATTTTTATTAACGTAAACAACGACAATTTCGTTGAAGAAAATAAGCAGCTGCAACGATCCGAAAGTCCTTAGTGGTGATGATATATTATTAGAGTAATTGAATGGGAGCAAATTTCCTTTACCACCCTAAACACTGTAGATTTTTTTTCCCTTTCCCATTCTGATAAGCGTTAACTATTTTTGAATTTTAAATTTTAGTAAAATTTAAAACCCCCTTTTAAGATAAAAAATCCCCCATATTTAGTTTGCATAAGGGGACGAATTCAGATTTAAAAAATCTAACTTAATATTCCATCATAAAGGTAAAAAAATCCTCCTCTTCACCATACGCAAAGCTTTATACACTTGACTTTTTAAATTACTGAGAGTATACTGTGGACATTAATAAAGCTTTGTTGTCTTAAATAAGTGCAATTACTCCTCCATAAAAAGTTGTTAGAAGATTGAAAAATTAGCTTCTCTATATCTAAATATTTCCTTAAGTCAATACTGCGAAAGATGGCTCCTCCATATTAGTATGAACCACAATTTGAGAAGTAATCCTGAATGGAACTTATTTCAGTGCAAAACAAGCAGTAGATAGCCGAACCAAAATATGAGAAAATGTCTAAGTATTATTTTCAAAATTAAATTTAAAAATAAAAGCGACTGAAGAGTATTTAGTGAAGAAAAGATTTCTAAATACGTTAGTGAATAGGAGCACTTGGGTAGCCCCAATAATAGTGAATAAGTTTCCATTTATTGAGTACTACTCCTTGTCACTAGTACTAAGAGTATCAGAATTCAAAACTTAAGTCCATTAACCCTCATAAAACTGTGTTTCCTGGATATTAAAATAAAAAAAAAGTAAATTAAAATATGGTTGAAGCAGCCTCTCCATAAATGACAGTTCCATTTAGACTAGTAGGGCAAGAAGTTTTTGAAAACGTTGCGCCGTAAATGTTAACCATGCTCGCCTCTTACGTAGACCCAATTTTTCCCATTTAAAAATTTGTATAAACCTGGGGAAAAAAATTAATACTGAGTTTTGATGATTGAGGTAAATCTTCCTCCATTCTGTTGCGAAATATGTCTTTGAAGAAAGGGGTTTTTTTTCCCACTAGTTGCACTTATGCAAAAATTTAAAAACTACTTTTTTACTCACGATTTTTACTAAGAAAAAGCCCCAAAAAATCCTTTAAAAAAGTTTTCAATCAAAGTTGAAATCCTAAAATTGACCATAGATTCATTCATATTATAACCATAAAAACCAATTTTTTGAGCTGATGTATTATAAACTTATATTTCCACACAATTTACTGAGCTGTCAACTAGATAAATTGCACCCCATACTTCGACTCCAAGTTTTCATAAACGAATTCGAAACCAAAAATTTGTGGGGGCAAGTTGAAGACTGATCCTTAATTTTGAGAATAGCAGTTGCTGGTTTTTTTAGTTAGTTTATTTGCGATGGAAAAAGGGAAGTATATATTGCGAATAAGGATCCAATTCCCTTTTCCCTTTCACATTTATATCATAGGGGAGAGTGAAATTTTCCCCTGCAAAATTTAAAACCTTTTTTTAGGGGTTTTAATCACTTTTTAAAATTAAAAAATAATCCCTACCCCCAATAAATTTCAATTTTTAATTTAAAAATTTAATTTTATTATCCTTCTTTGGGGTTATTATTGTGAAAAAAGCGTTTCGTGTGGATGAGGAAATATTTTTTAGCGATACATTTCCATTAATGTTGAAATCTTCAATAGAAAAATTCGCAAATGAAGAAAGGCAAATACATTTTTTAAACTTAGAATAACCTTCAAAGTTTAGCTTTGTTAATTTCCAAATTAGCTTTAAAGATGAAATTCAAAACTTTGACAAAATATTCCCAAGAAATTCAAATTATGAAACATTTTACTTTTATTTTTTTTTAAGGATTTTTTTAAAAGAGAATATTTTTAATTTTAAAAATTAAATTTTATTTGGAAAATTTTTTTAAAAATGATATTTAAAGAATTTTTTTAAACTATTTTCTGACAGTCCAAATATTTCCCTTTAAAAACCTCCCTTTAGCAATTCTGTAAGTGTTATTGATTTCTAATGATTCCATTATTTTAGGGAATATTTTAAAAAAAAATCCAAAATAAATAATTCCTTTTTTTTTAATCTGATAGCTAGTCAAATCCTTTTAGGAAGGGCTCGCATTAAATTACACTATTTGTGATATTAAGTTCTAAATAGGGCAGTGCGCTGTACAATAACCTTGAATATTAGGACACTGATGCCGGCGAAAGATAGTACCCATTTATTTGAATATTGTCGAAGATAATATACCCCTTACCACTCTGACTATAGGTTTTAGAGAGCAAAAGTAAGTTTTCTCCTCCTCCTAAAGCATCTTGGACATAGAGATTATAAACTGATAGCTGGAGATAATTGGATACATCTTATATAAAGCCTGCTTCGCCATCAAGAGTAAAATAGGTTGCATTAGATTACAATATATTGCTTAAAATTATTTTTAGAGTTAGCTTGAAGACTTATGTTGGAGTAAATAGAACTATATGTGTTTAAAAGTAACCCTGTGTTATAGCTTTTAATGTTATAAATATTAAAACCGTAAGATCTAACAGTGTTTTGCTCACCTCTCATTTCAAAAATACCAAGTCTTTAAAGTTACTTATCAAAATTTTAGAATGAATAAAGACATTGTTAATTTAAGACTGCATACTAAAGCAACTTCCTAATTCTGCTTCTAGCTGTTATTAAAAACCATCTATGGTGTTTTAGTATTGAAGGTTTATGAGATTAGATTATGTTGCAAATAAAAAATAAACTGTGCTCTCTATCTAAGAATTGAGGGAGGGTATACAGAACTAATTGAACTTATGGAAACAAAAGCTCCAAATTAAATTTGGTTTTATTGTGAACTCATTCCTATTAAAGTATTGTTGCTATTTATTATTACTTGGCTACAATAAATTTAAGATAAAATATGCTGATTGAAGACTAAATTAGTTGAATCATTATAAATAAAATTATAGATGATGCTGTGTTCAAACCAAAGAGATCGCAGCCTGTTAACTTAAATTTTTTTTACTCTACTGAACTTATTTAAGATTAGATCAAATTAAAGTTGAGAGAGTTTAAGGTTTAGTTTCCAGTGCTCAGCAGGCATCCATCCCCATAGAATTATTAATCGCTATTTTCGTACTCTCCTCTGCTGAATTTTAATCCTGTTAAATTTGAATTGAAAATTTGAATATAGGATCCATTTTAAATGAGCAGAGGTCTTACGCAAGAAGAGCACTCGAAGCCAGACACAATAAAATTAATAAACGATTGATAGGTCTGAGAACTGTATTAGGTGTTTAACTCTTGAATGTAAGTAGAAAAGAAATCAGAGTCCTGATTTTCCTTAACCATTTTGTAGGAGATTTGCTAAAAGCTTCCAGAGATAGATTGGTAACCAATAGTGGAGACATTTGAGTTTGAGTCAAACCTGACTAGAGGAAATATAGTGAGTTTAGAGAGGTCTGAAAGTGTAGCGGTTATTGATTAGAGATGAGTATATTTCAAATGCATATGCCATTCCTTTTAAGTTCTCGCAGTGATTGAGGAATAAGAGTAATATCCGAAGTGATTTTTAAGATAGAGATATTCAGCTCTCTGTTTTGAGTATGAAGGTTGCACAAATGTAGTTTATTGAATTTTAGTGCTCTTAGCTTCCAAGTATTAGGAGCCAGACACTTTCAAAATACAGCAAGACAGTTAACTTTCATCAAAGCCTGCTTCTTGCACTTGATCTAATGTTAACTCAAAACTGCTCTGCTAAATCAAATAAATTAAAGTTATCATGAAGGTTGATTGATAGAAGTAATCATAAGGATTGAGGATAAAGTCTGAGGTCATCGTATAGGATTCCTAAATAGCTCTGACCCTAGGAACATTAATAATATTCACTAGTCCTTTGCCCCTAGTGGCGACGCTTGACTGGAAAACGTTTGATATCAAGTTCACTGAGTTAATATCGTAGTTTTAATAAGAGTCCGCATCCAATACCAATGATTATGACGTCAAGTACTATTCTATTTTTATTTTATAAGTCACTTTAAATGAATGAATAATTAGCATAATATTAACTCAACTACTTCCTCTAATCCATAAAATACCCTATAACTGTATCATCAAATTTATATACATTTATATTCAGTTTATTATCGGAAACCAACACTCCTCCACAAAGTGGCAAGTCAGAATTGTAAACATACATTATTGGAGTAACTCCCTGATCAGCTCTTAAATTTAAAAATATATGTCTTATATAGATGACTATTGCAACAGTATCAAGGAAAGCAGAGTTAAAACTGAAGGTGTTGTTGGCCAATTTTAAATAATTTTATGAGAGAGTTCTGAATAGTTCCCCTGTTTTTAATGTCTAAGTTGATCAATCCATTGGTGGCACTATTTTTGAAGAAATAGGTTCCTACTAAAGTGAATGAATAGAGTCCAAAGTTAGTAAGTGAAATGAGTGATCTAATTTGGAATTTAGATTTTTGGCTGCTTAGGTTAGGGTATTGATCATTAGAGGGGAAAATATTGTTGAATAAGTTGTAAGCTATGTCGCAACTTCTGTATGCTACCATATTCTCAAGAAAAGAAGATTGTGAGATCGTAACAGGCCCATTGAAATTGTTTAAGTCAATGAAATTTCCAACATTTTGCATTAAGAAGTTAGGATCAACAGTAATTGCATTTGACTATATTTTCTTTTGATAACCCAATCTTTAGACAGAGACTGTCATAACTGAGAGTGAAAAGCACGATGGGAGAGATTAAGTAATATCTTAGGAACAAGATGATATATATGGTTATTGATTACTAGTAATTTAACTATTCTAAATAATAAAATATTACAGTGAGTCTATAATAGTTAGGAAAACCGCTTAACTATGCTTAAGGGTATGCATATACTCATAGATTTCTATTTCCTATTACTGATCCACTAATACTGATGTCAGTGAAACGAACTTAACTGAGATACAAATTTCCTCCAAACTAATCGAACTCAATTATGTTTTTAAGCCCAAACACAAAATTGGTGAAATCACACGTTCTAAAACAATTCAAATTATGGCAAAATAATAAGATTCGAATTAAAATAACTCTATAGCATAGAGTTTGAGTTGTATTAAAACTTGAAAAATGAGCCCCCAAATGGAAGCTGCTAATTATCAGTTCTATAAAATTTAAATGAGATAAGGTTACATTGGATGTTTTAGATTGCATACTTCAGGCCCACTAAATATTTGAGAATTGGCACCAACCCATTACAAGGAGCAGCAATTTTTAAAATTATAATAGAACAGTATGCTATCCACACTAAATTAATAGACTTACTGTTTCCCTACCCCTTATTGAGCTATTTCCATCATTAAACACATTTTAAATATAGGTTTATTCATTTTAAGAATTAAAAATAAGTTCTATTACTTTATTCTTGAAATATGAGTAAGCAATTTCTTATCTTTTAGTTAGAGAATTTGAGTATTTGAGAATACTTCTCTTTTAAGAGGCATGTATAGTCGAATGGTTATTGCCGTGGCATGGTGTGAGGAACGAAATTGTCATTTATTAGAATTACAGTTGCTGAGAATGAAAGATACTGGGCGCCCTGTTCCTCAGCAAAGCTAAAAGCATCACTGATTGAGTAGAAGGGGTTGAATAAATAAATGACATAAGACCCATCCATCACACTTGGAAGCTCTGTCGAGTATAAAGACATTGCTTTCACAAAAATTGCTCCTCCAGAATATCCTTGCTTCTCTACACAACTCCCAAATGATTTAGTTCTATCACTTTTCAAAAGGTAGTATCCCTTTGGACAAGAGAGACATTAGTCAGCACCAGCGCCAGTGCACTTGAAGCAAGACTAATCGCAGGATTCACAAGTACTTTAGATAACTATCCCACCTGATCCATATTCTATTGATCCATACCTTCCAATTCCACAATTTGAAACACAAGATCCAGTTATGGGATCAGCATAGCCATCCTTGCAACTTGTTGTAGGTCCTACCACAAAGCCTGAATTGAATTCTACACTACAACTGGTTGCTTCTGAATAGTATTATGAAAAGGCACAATCTATAGGAAATAAATGAAAATACTTTAAATTTACATCCGCACATTTGATAAGAGTTAATTTAAACAAGCCCAAATCCTTCTGAGCAGGTTTTGCAATTTGTTGAATCAAGAGCCTCGTAGCAATATCCAGCTCCAGAATCTAAAATGTTATATTTGTAAAATCTTACAATATTGGCAAACCATCTAATTTGAATTTGCTGTAGAATTAAAAATGGTTGAGAGATAATAGCTAGGCTTGCATTTAATGCAATTAAAATCATTGTTGTAATCAAATATCTCGCAGTTTTAATCAGAGCTCTATGCAGATATTGTAAGAGGTTCTATAGCATAACTTATGATAGTATAAATCTTACTGCAATAGTCATCTTAATTTTGAGTGATAGAATATTTCTAGTTTGTAAGTGCGTCACATTATATGCACTAAGATTTGTCATTAGGAGAGCATTTTTGACAGTTGAATGGGTCGGAGCACTCTAAAGTTATGAATGTGATTTGATCTTACTTTCACAAATTTTGAAATTTGGATTGAGGAATTGATATCCGAGAGTGGAAGCGAGTATATTAGAGAATCCTTTTGCTTGATCTTCACCAGGACATATTTCGCATCCAGTGTTTAAGTTGCATGACTAGCAGCCGTAGCCACACCATTAAATAAATTGGCAGTGCTTGGTAGTTGGGTTGTTGATGAAGGAGGAATGGGCTTGTGAGCAGTCCTCGGACGCAGTAAGTGAAGTAGTCAGGGTAGTTGGTTTAAAATGTTTGGTTCTTTAGCAAGTAAAGATGGCCTGCGCATTTAGAACACTGCAAGAAGTTATTATCATTTACTTGAACCACTGAACACTCAGAGCAACCAAATATGTTGTCAAAGCATTCTAAATTAGAGGAGTTAATGAACAGCTTCTGATGTTGAGGAATTTAATAAATTCAAATATGAAACATTACTCAAACAAGCCATTGATGCTTGATCGTAAAACTCATCTGCTTCACCTAAAAAATGTTTGATAAAAAATACCGACTATTGAATAACTTTAAATTGGAATTAATTTTAAATCTATTAAAAAGAGATAAATAATTTAAAATTAGTAAATTATAAAATTTAAATTATTTATGAAATGACTTCTTATTTTAATGCTAAAATTTTAAATAAAATTTACAAAACATCCTGACTCATTCTCACATTACACTAAAATTTCAAGCAAATTAATGACAAGAAATAGATGAGATTTGGAAATAAAAGGCAAAACAAAACGTTTTGTCTTAAAACATTAAAATTAGCAGTTAAAAATTTGAGAAAATGTCATAAACTTAAACACTTTTGGACACTCTAATTAA
>JAJKFJ010023027.1:0-10906 GCA_027382625.1 Tetmemena sp. SeJ-2015 | reverse complement strand
GGGAAACTTACAGTGACTCAGCTCAAAATAAAAGCTCTCCAGACTTTCTCCACCTACCCCTAAATCATCGAGAGCAACTCAAACCTGAGGGGAGTAAGAAGTTCATAGTTGAACTAATCAGCAAAAAGGGTTTAAAAGAGTGTGGTTACAATCCACAGGTCACTCTTCTAATTCAGACCTCTGACAATGAAAAGAAGACTCGCCAAAATCTACCCCCAGCAAGCTGAGCGTACAGCTAGACCTTGAAATGAGCCCAGCTCTCGCCACTTTTTTCATCGTCAACTTCATTTGTCGTGACATCCAAACAGCGCAGCTGTAAGAAAGTTGAGATTGACTTGAAAGTAGAGGGAAAGAAGGGTCAAGGCAAAATGACAAAGTGAAACGTTTTACAGATCATCGACCCCAAATTGAATAACAGAGTTCTTGATTGAGTGGGGCATGAAGATGCTGATCTCAATGCATAAGGTAGAAATACAGAGTTTCTCTGAGCTTCATTGCTGCTTCAGCCAGAAAGATAGGAGCAGCTGATATAGAAGGAGCATTAATGCTTCTCTTTGAGAACTTCATCTTCAAGCTCTGAAACTTTCGCATGATAGAGCTTTCCCAAGAAGATGTTCTACATTGGACAATCACATTCATCGTTTCTTAGGGGTACTTGAAACAGCAAAAATTCAAATTTGAGCTTTTAAAGCAGAGTACTCTCCGGGTCAATCCTACGAACACTCTTCTTTTTTAAACCATTTCGTAGAAAGATCTAGAAAGTAAATTACTCTTCCAACTCACGAGAAATCTATTCACTGTCAGGGCTCTAGGAATGCTGCAAGCATTCAGCAACTTGGGTGTTTAAATTCAATAGGTTGGATTCGTGTAACAGGGTTAGAGTAAAATCAAAAGAAAGCTTTTTAAAATAGCCGACTTTCATTTTACATTCCCCCTTATAATATCTAGCTCACTCTATATTTACCTAGCAAGTCATTTTTTTAGCAAATCAGTGTAATTCACCACCTGTCGTATTTTTGCTAACTCAATCTATTTAATTTATTTACTCGAAATTTTAAACAGAGAGTCGAATTTTAAAGCTTTAGGGATTCAGATCATGTTGAGCATCAGTAGAGATTTTTTATTTTCTTTTTATAATTTAATTTTTTTTTTGACTATCACCCCGATTTCTACAAAATCAAATAATTAAACTACTCTTAGAATATGGCAATTCTATGCCTATCTCAAACGAATTTAAAAAGTCTCAGAGCATGCTGTCAGAGAGTAAATATAAGATAATTATTAGCCTCCTAATGTTCTGCCTATCCTTACAACTTTTTCTCATTTTTATTTTGCCTGCTCTGAGCATCTATGATAAGTTCAGTTTTATCAGCTAGAGAGATTCTAGAATTGCACCCGCATTTTCAATCTTTTAAATGCATCTTCAGGATCAAAGAAACACAGTTAGCTGTGAGGTTTTCCTTTATGGATTAAAGTTATTTAGAAGATTGAAAAATTTTTAAACAAAAATTGTTTTTTAAAAAGGGGTTGGACTCTAATTTTTGCAGTAATCTGGGCCAAACTAATTCACCTACCTAAGAGCCTTCTCTGGAAAAGTAAATTTAAATTTTTTAAAAAAAACAAATTTTATTTACCATTTTTTTGAACAAAAGTAAAGAGACCCAGGGCCGCTAATTCATCGCCTTCACTATGACATCTCTTAATGAAGATTAATTATCGACTTATTAAAAGCTCATCAACGCATTCATCTTAACCTCTGTTAAGTTCTCACAGCTAAAGAGCAGGCGCGAGGTTTCCAAGGCTAGGACCTCAAAATGATTTTTACTTCTTCTCCTTAGAACTGGATTGAGCTTTTCAAAGAAAAAAAGTACAAAATTACATCATTTCCAGGGATTGACAGAACTGCAATTGAGAACCAACTAAATCAACTTTCTGAAATGAGTTGGCTTGAAGAGAGCCTCGATTAAATGAAAAATTTAGAAAATCAATTAAGAATAATTACTAAGACTACGTTCATTCTGATTACCAACCAGATCTAGAAGCTTTATTCTTAGGGCTTAATTCAAGTATCATTCTTTGTCACAACGAGTTTCTCAAGAATTAGCTTTCGATAAGGTAGGCGTTCTCAACTTCAGCATCAGAGTAACTACAATGAAACAGTTCTTTGCTTATACATTCGAGAGGAGAGCGATGCAATAAGAATTGATGAGTATGAAGAGATTTTTCAGAACTAGGCTTGGAGAGTTTCTATTGCAAAATCGATTGAATATGGAGGATGAATGACTAAAAGCTATTATTGCAATCTGGAACCAGTTGTAAATCTCGTGATCGTAGGCGTGATTAAGAAAACAATAGTCCTTGATCTTAAATCCATGTATGAGTGGGAAGTGTGAGTTCCATAGATTTAATTTGGAACTTTTTTAAGGTAAAGAAATGAAAATTTTTAAAAAATTTAAAAATTTAAAAAACCCCAATTTTAATAGCAGTTAAAAATACCACAAAGAGGTATAGTTGAGCGCTCTTCGCTAAAAATAATTGCGAGTGATGCAAGGCTTGTAAAACTTAGATTTGGAATCTCTGATAGAATGCTATCACGGAATTGCAGTTATTGAAGAGAAAGAAGACATAGGAGAGAACATTATATTTCAGAGAGATAAAGTGGTTTTGCCTCATGCGAGCCAACTCGCAGCAATTATTAGATTGAACTTATTGGCCGGAGCTCAAGACCTCTTGGGCTTCTATTTCTGTGACCTATGTAAAGCGGAAAGAGTCCCAACTTAAGTAAATATACAGACTGAAGCATCGCTACCGTAAATGTTTGAAGAGGTTTGTGGAATAAAAGCTGGCAAAATAAAAAAAAAATAAATAGCTGATTGAATCTATAAAAGAAATTTTTTATTTTAGAGAGGGCCCCTTATTCCAACAAAAAGAAAAACTTTTAAAGTTTTAAGATACAAAAAAGTCAACCTAGTTATGAATACCTTTTTTTCATTGCGAGAGAGCCCGCTGTTTTTAATACTTTATGGTGAATCATAAATTTTGATAAAATTTTGATTCTGAACAACAATCACTAAATGTTCCTTATTTTTTTTTCCCAAACTTTTAGCCTTTTTATTTAGGTATAAATTAAAAATTCCTGTTTTTAAAATTTAAAATTCAAATCTATTATAAACATAAATTTTTTTTAATATATAAAAATGGGAAAAAATATTTATTAATTTAAAAAATAAAGACAAATTAAATTATTTTATCTTTTTAAAAAATTTTAAGAAAATTATTTTTTTTTTTTAAATTTTAAAAAATTAATGGATTTGAATTTAAAAATAGCAATTAAAATTACTTTAGATTATTACATTTTTTTAAAAAAATTAAATAAGCTAATTTCAAAAAAAAAAACCTAAAGGTGTTTTTTTTTAAAAAAGAAAAAAAAATGAAAGGATTTTCAGAAGATTCTAAGTATAAACTGATGGAGTGGTTTTCAATAGTGTGCATTTTAAATTAAGGCAGTTATTATATAGAGTTATTAAATTAATTTATTAATGCTTAAACTTAGTCATATTTGTATTTCTTTTATTCATTAATATTCTACTTATAACTGTTGGACAAGAGAGCAATAATTAAATGGGTTAAAATTCGAAAAGTAAATTATTTATTCTTTCTTGGCAGATTAAAATATTTTACCTTAGTTTGAGTGTTCAAGTTTGTAAATCCGGCAAAATGTCTTTCAGATCTTATATTGTTATGAATCTATCTCTCATCTACCAATTTAAATCTGAACTTATCGTAATACTCAACTCCTGTAATATAAACTCGGAATTTTCATTAAATTTAACAAAAAATAATTTAATAACAAAAGAAAATTAAATAAAAATTTGAAAATTATTTATAAATCATACTTAAAATTAAAATTAATTTTTTTTAATAAAAATAAGACACTATTCAATCAGGTCTAAAAAGATATTCTAAAAGTCAGAGATGTAATAAAAAATCCTAGATAATAACACGAGATTTCATAGTAATTGCCATTACGTCGACGACTATTATTCCTCCTGTACCCTTTATTCTTACAAAGTTTTTATATATAATTTCAATTGCTATTAGAGAGCCTTGAAGTCCTCCCCCCAATTCTTAATAGTAACTCGGGTTTTATTTAAATAATTTCAGGACCACATAGCACACTAGAGACTTCTGACTTCAATCACTAGTGAACTGAGTCCTACAATATTGTGCAGCCACGATTATAATGGCACATTCATCTTTAAGAGAAAAATGCTTGAGAATCCTCTTTCATTTGAAGCTCGAAGTTCCTCCACTTCTGGTCGCGCCTTCTTTCAAACTTTAATTCGAAAATGGTGAGCTGATGAATTTAAGATTATTTAGCTCAAAGAATTTCATTTCATCTCATCTTTAGAACGTAAATTTATCCATGCCATCCCTTTTTGAAGGCGCTTTTTTTTAATCTAATTGCTTTATTTCTATTTTTAAACTGTTTTTTTTTGTCCTTTTTGAAACACCAATGCTTTAAGGCTTCGGTATTTCTAGTATCTTCACCCATTCTTCTCCTTTTCATATTTAAAAGAGTAAGACTTGCTTTTAATTCTCTCTCTGCTTTCTCAAAAATATGTCTTAAACTCCTAGCAATGCTATCCAAATAAACTAGTGCAAGCATGCGACTTTTCTAAGCAAATATGTAATAAAAACTCATAACCCAAGAAAGACTCGAGCTCAAATAAGGACACTGCAGTCAATGCTGAAAATGAGAAATCTTAAATCTGAGGATGCTCTTCTCGCGATAAATACTCTATAGCTGGAAATTCGAAGCCTGATAAAGATTTGGCTGATTTAATAAAAGGTCTGCTTTGAAATCAAAGCTCTCAAAACATTCTAAGGCTTTTTGCAAAAATTTTGGGCAATGAAGCCCATTTAATAGGCGAAATTTAGGCATAAAAAACCCCAAAACCCATAATATATAAAAAAAGGGTGAAAAAAAGTTGTTATAATTAATTTTTTTAAATTAAATTTTAAAAAAAAAATGCAAAATTTTTAAACCCCTAAACGGGAAAATCAAAAGTTTTCTAAAGGTACTTGACGTCTGTCTCATATTCTCTGAATTTTTAAATCCTTTAATGTTCCCCCTATTTTCAGAAAACTAGTGTTGGGTTTCATGGGGTTGTTTTATTATTACTTTACTTTTTTCAAATTCTAACCCTTGTCTTTTTTACAATGCCCTTTTTGCGAATTATATTGCATCATTTTTCACTTTCACACTATAGTTTTTCCCTCGGGTTTTTCATTCCATTCAAGTATGATTGCAACTTAGCCCAAAAATTCCCAGCACTAAACCCGTTGGGCCAAGTCTTCTCTTTTGGGAAGAGCCTGCTTTCCTTGCCCCCGTGCCCCCTAAAATTTTTTCTCTTTTTTTAAAAACCCTCTTTTAATTCAAATGACATTTCCCTTTTACTGGTTCAAAGTTTTAAAGTGTTCTCGGGTTTTTGATATCTCGTGCACGAACCCCAAACTCATGCAACTCCTCATCCTCTAACGAGGTCAGTGATAATACATAAGCTATACTTTTTTGCGCCTCTTGCTGAAAATTTTTCCCCTTAGTTTTATCTCCCTTTTGGGAAGGGGAAATTTGGCGATGAAATCTTTGACCCGGATAAAAAACCACCACCCAAGATGAAAAACGTACCTTTCAAGTTTTTGCCCTCGCTTCCCCAAACCCACTGTCAGTTTTTCGCAAACCTAAAAGCCCTTTCTCTCTTCTTTTTTAAAGGTATTCTTTAAGGGGAAAGATTTTTGTAAGCTTTTTCCTTCTTGTATGAGGGGTTTTCCTTTTCGCGAATCAAGCAAGGGGGGGGAATTTAACACATCCCCCAAAAGTTACAATTTTTAAAAGCATGGTTTGCTTTAAAGCTAGCTGAATTTTACTGACCCCAACACTAACCCTTCCCTGTTTCCTTCCAATTCCTTTTTCTTCTCCTTTGTTTTCCTCTTAGTTGAACCTTGTAAAGTATGGGTTCCCTCTTGGGGGCCCAAAATCAAAATTTTCTTTTATCCTCAATTACAACTCACCCCAGTGCTTTTCCCCATGGGGTTTTTTGGGGGAAAGCAATGAGAAATGTCTGCTCAAAAAATTTGAGAAAGGGATAGCGACCGTTCCCTTTTTCAAATTCTTCATATAGATCTTTTTTTGGGCCCTAAAGTGGCCCTTCCCTTAGCCCCCTTGAGGCTTGAGGATATTCGAACTTCGTTGACATTACTCGCTTTAAAAAAATTTTTCTCCTCATTGATCTCTGGGAAAGAACAAGGGGAAGCTTTCATCATATTTTAAAGCCCCCCAAACTTTTAAAACTTGGGTTGAAAATTCCCAAAGCACAGAATCTTTTCCCTGGGCTCAAGCTCAGAGAGCTCCCCTTTCATTTAGTGCCACAGCTTTCTTTTTTGGTTGCTTTTCCCACATTAGAGTTTGTTTTCTAAGGTTTACTTTTTTTAGTATTTTGGTTCCATCTTAAATTAAAATTTTAAAATCTGAAAAAGGCCCCCCACTTTTTTTAGTATGCTTTTCCCGGGTGCGGGGCACTCACGGGGAACATCAGAGGCAAAAAAATTGTCAGTTATTGTTGTTCTTCATCTTTCTTTTTTATTATTAGATAGCTCCATATTTATCTCTTATTCTGCTTTATTTTGCTACGGAAATTTAAATTCAAAAAGCAGTTAGTAGTGCTTAATTCCGTTGGGAAACCCTGTTAGTAATGTCGACGTCACGAAAGGGTTTAAAAATATCCCACTAATTTTATTTTTAACGCGATTAAGCTACTAATTAAGTTGCCCGCAACTTTTTATTTCTCTAATTAAGTTTTTAAACATAAAAAAGTAAATTAAAAAAATAAAACCCCCACATAAAAAAAGGAGCTCCATCTTACAACTTGCCCCGTTGGTTCCCTTTTTCTCTAGCTCTATCTATTTCAGCTTGATCCCTTTGGATCTTTATATTAAATAGGAAGATTTAGTGCTTGGGGGGGAAAAATAGTCAATAAAAAACTTTATTTTCAAATAGAACAACGATACTCGACAAGATGGGGGAAAAAAATTGGGGTTAAGCATTTAAAAGGAAAACGCAAAAATTGGGGGAACAGGTTTCCCAACAAGGGGAAAAACTACAGGTTCCCCACTTACAAGGGAAGAAGCTCTCATATGGAGTAACAAATCTTTTGTTTGGGTTTTTTCCTTCCGACAAAAGTTATGGGAAAAAAGATCTCTTTCCCCAAACAATTCTTTTTGAGAGAAGAAAGCTCTCAAAACAATCGGTTTTAAATGATGGGGACCCAAACCTTTTTCCTGAAACCAGTCCCCCTAATAGTAGACCCATGCGGATGGGGGATCCCGGGGGTTGCTCTATTCCTTTCCCAGCAAGGGAAACAACTTTCAAACAAGTTTTCCAGAACGAAAAGGGTTTTTTTTTCCTTGCTACTTACGTGCAGAATACCTCAAAAGATCATTGAAGAATTTCACACAGGAAAGATTCTAGTAAAGGGGAACGACCCCAAAAAAGCAAGGGAAAAGTTATCCCACGAATGGTTTAAACAACTTCAGAAAATATCCCTACTTCTTAAAAAAGTTTTTGAGGGTTTTTCTGTGTAAGAAAATTGGGATCTACTTAATAAGGGGAGAGCAAGGTTTCAAGCACGGAAGCAAAATAAAAAACATCGAGGTGAGCAAGCGTCTATCACTATTTTAAAAACTTAGGGACGAAGAGATGCACTTTGAAAGCGGGAGCAGGGTTTGAAGATGGGGAAGCTAGGGGCCATTCTGGGCCCCCCAACAAAAAAGAAAGGAACCTCTTTAAAAAATCCCCTTTTTCCCAATAAGCAAAATTTACTTAATTTATTAATTAAGCTTAAATACTTTTCCTAAATATTCACTTTTACCCTTTTCTCGCAAAATAAAATTTGTCTTTTTCTTTTTCCCCTTCTTTTAAAAAAAATCAGAAAAAATTCCCCTGTATCGATGGGTTTAAACATGCATTTAAAATGATAGACGGGAGCTTTTTTATTAGTGTCCCTTAAAAATTTCCCAAAAAATTTTTAGTTGAACTCTGGCGAGATGGGAAAAATTTAAAAAAAAGGGATGTTCAATCAGCGTATGCCTTCTTCGTTCCTTTGTCTTTTGTACCGGGTGAGGTTTCAACGAGTAGAACGATCCACCGTCTGTTATCTTCTCTCTAGCTTCTTTTAAAGGAAACCAACATACTTCTCTCGCTTTAAAACGAGGAGGGAAAACATAACTTCTAACCTGATCTTTTGCTAAATTTCCCGAATTTAAACCCCCTTGTATTTTATTTACTTTTTTACTCGTAAAATTCTATTTATTTGGGGTTCTTTTTTCCCTTTTTCATGAAGGGGTTGTGTTAACACAGCTTCCAGCAATACAAAAATTCACGCTTTTCCCCTTTAACCGGAAACTAGTCGTAAATATATTTTAATTATTATAATAAAAAAGGCTTAGTGAAGTCTTTAAAGCGCTTCACTCGATTTACAGTTTTGTACGTTTTGCCAAATTTTAACAAAGAGTTTCTTCCCGTCTACGGAAAAGATCTTGAAATAAGGAAATATTTTATTTGGGAAAATTTTCCCCGCTACTTCCCAAAATGAAGTGCGCTTAGTGGCAAAAAGGGTTTTAGGATCAAAACAAATAATTTTATTGCACCATCTTTGGGAAATTAAAGTCGATGGGGAAAAAGGGTTTCAACTCCTAAAAATTTTTATCTGCAAAGCAATTTTTAAATGCGAGAGTATAGTGCGCGCTGGCCTTTTCAAAATTTTTGCGATGGAATTGATGTTGAGAACTGGCTATTAACTGAAAGGGGACTACATCCTTTCCTTTTGAGTCAAAAAGAAAACTGAGATTTTATCAGTTTTTTTTTGAGAATTTCGCGTTTGGGCTCGCATAATTTTAAATATTAATAAAGAAAAATTTAAATTTACACAACTTATTTTACTTTCTTTTCATATTATGGGTTTTTACTTTTGGTCTCCCTTCTTTCAATCCCCGCATTTTTTTAACCCTTTTATGCCCTTGATAATCAAGCTGCTGCATCTATTTTTAGACTTACCCTCACTCAATCTGATTAAAAATGAATTCAGCATGAATAAATTGAGCTGAACCAATAAATGAGACCAACCTTGAAGCTTGCACTTTCTCAAATAACATTAGCTCCTCGAAGAATTGCTTCATTTTAAGAAGGTATATTTTCCCCTCTTCAAGTCAAATCCATCCTGCCCATTGAAGCTCACTCAACCTATTCTGAGTAACTATTCAGATTATTTTAAGGAGGTAGCATAATTTTTGAATAGGCAAGCCATTTTCCTGAGAAGATAGAATGATCTTAGAATTCACCAATTCCTTGAATATTAAATTCTATTGACTCTTGATCTAAGCTCTTAGCCAGGCTTTCTATACTCACGTATCTATTACCAAATTGAAAACTATTTAAGACTGCGTTTGCAAAAATCTTCTATTTAAAAACTCATACAAGTCTTTAGCATTCTTCTTTAGACTGCTGATAAATGCTTGCAAAGGAACATTGATAGGCAAGTGAATTAATTCCAAGACTCTTTAAAAATTAGAGCACTTAATTATGATTTTAATTTTGGTGCCTGAGATCATGGAGTAAAGAAAGGTAAAATCCTCCAAACCCTCTTTAAAAGTTATAAGACTTTGATATTTAGCGCACCTCGCCACAAAAACAATGAGAATGTAAAAATAGGTAGCTTTGATGAGCTTCGATAAAAATGAAACGCATCTGAAACTATCTAATGCTCCAAATAAGTGAAAATGATTGATTCTTCTCTCGCAAAACTTCTATGAAGCCAACTACTTAAGCTTAGATCCTTTCTTTATTAGCGTGTGATGCCATCCCTATTTCAAGCCTGATTATCTAAAGCTGCTCAATCAATGAATTTTTTCCTCTGAAGCAGTAGTATAAATTGCGAAATTGAAGCTTGTTACTTCGCAATTAAATCTTGGAATCTTTTGCAAAGCATAATAAGAGTCCATTCTATTGTATCATATGAGAAAGATCTAGCTTCTTTGGAAAGTTTAAGCTCTTTAGGGACCATAATATCATAATTTAGTGGATCCTCGCAAAG
Organism: Tetmemena sp. SeJ-2015; assembly: GCA_027382625.1. Classification (NCBI taxonomy): domain Eukaryota; phylum Ciliophora; class Spirotrichea; order Sporadotrichida; family Oxytrichidae; genus Tetmemena; species Tetmemena sp. SeJ-2015. The sequence continues at coordinate 755 of JAJKFJ010023027.1, read as the reverse complement.
ACAGCATTTGAATTTACCCCTTTTAAAAATAAATAAATTTGTATAAATTTAAATTTTTAATTTAAAAATAGTTTTTAAATTAATTTGTTTTTTAATTATTTTCTAAATTTTAAGTTTGATTTTTAAAAGGTTAAAAAACCCAATTAACTTTGAACGAAATAACGTAATTGGAAGGGAATAAAAATATATAGGGCCAATAGGGAACTCCCCATTAGACATATAACTGGAAATTAAAAAACCAAAAAGATTAATTTGGGGAAAAAATTTAAATAAAGAATCGTTAATTTTTAACTTTTCTTTTTAAAAAGAAAATTTTTTAAAAAAAAATTTTTCTCCCTAACCCCCCGGGGCCCACAAATTTAAAATTTTTTTAATAATTCCCAGGGCCCCCCACCCCCAAAAGCACAAAACCCAAAAAAGCAAAAATAAGGGATTTAAAAATTTTTTCAAAAATTTTTTTCTTCTACCATGATTTTTAAAAATCCAAAAATTTTTTAAATTTTGGAATCCATTTGCCCATAATTCCAACAATTTTTTCAATATTCCAAAATTTTCTTAAATTTAAAAATTTTAAATTTTAAATAAAGAAACTTTCTTAAAAATTTATTTTTTAAAAGGGTTTGTTTCTCGTTTTGGGGTTTGGGGGCCTGGGAAAATTATTAAAAAAAGAAATTTAATGAGTGAGCATGGAGAAAAAAACCTCCAATTTTTAAATTTTTTTTGTAAAAGTTTAAATTATAATTACTGATATCTAT
>JAJKFJ010023026.1:0-10773 GCA_027382625.1 Tetmemena sp. SeJ-2015 | reverse complement strand
GATCAAGCTGCAGATAAGAGGGTGAATCTAAGATTTAAACTGCCACGAATTTTTGCAAATTCCTTTTTAATTATTTTAACCAATCAACCTATTTAAATTTAATTCTCAACTATGTTTTAAATTTTAAATTTATTTTAAATTTAAAAAAAAATTTTAAAGGTTTTAATTTATTTACGTTGCGAAAGAAGCTTAGAAAATTTTAAAAAAATTTATTCTTTTTAATTTTTTGGCAAAAAAAACACCCTTTGGAAAAAAAAATAATATAAATAATTTTTTTTATAAAAATGCATAAATTTTGGGTCTTTTTGGGTTTCTAAAAAAATTTCCCGTGTTAAAGGGAAATTTTTTAAAACAGATGGGGATTTAAAATTTTTTTTGCAAAATCATTTAAAATGGGGTTTAATTTTATAAAAAATAAAAAAAATTTTATCTCTAATAAAAAACTTTTAGTCTATTCTTTAAAAACAATATTTTAAAAACCCCAAAAATTTTTTAAATCTTTTAATTTTTTTTAAAAAATTTTTAAAATTTTTTCCCCTTTAACATTTTAAAATTTATTTAAAATTGAATTTTTTTAAATATTTTTTTTATTTTTTTATGAAATTTTAATTAAATTAATTGATTTTATTATGCTTTAAAACTTGAAGAATATTAAAAATCCTTTAATTAATTTTTTTCCTTTTTTTTAAAAATTTAGAAATAATTGTTAATTTTTAAATTTTTTTTTTTTAAATTTAAAATTTTTTTGCCCCAAGGGAGGAGGGTTTTTCCCCCAAAAAAAAACAAAGATTTTAAATTTCCCAAAATTTTTAAAAAGAAATTTTCAAATTAAATAAATTTAAATTTTTCAAAAAGGCTTAAAATATTAATCATATTTGATTTAATTTTTTAAATTATTTTTTTAATTTTTGAAGTTAAATTTTTTTCCCCTTTAATTTTTTGTTTTTCCAAAAAAAAAAATTTTTCCAAAATCTAAATTTGTACTCAAAAAAATTTTTTGCTTATTTTTTTAATAATTTTAAATTTAGTTTCTAAAAATTTAAATTAAAATTATTTAAAAGGGTTTAAAAAAATTTTTTAAATTTTAAAAAACCAATTTTTTTTAATTTATTTTTAAAATTTTTTCCCCTTAAAAAAAAATTTAAATTTTTTTCGTTCAAAATTTTCCCTTTTAAAAAATTTAAAATTTTTAAATTAATTTTTTAAATCTAAAATTTATTTTCAAATTTTTATGAAATTTTTTTAAAAATTTAAAATTTAAGTTTTTTTTTTTTAAACAATGGAATTCATATAATCGTTTCAAAAATTAAATCGGCTTTGAAGAAGTAAAGACCAATTTAGAAATGGAAAATTTGGAAAAATTTTGAGGAAAGTAACTCCCAAACAATTCCCCCCTTTTGGTCCTTTTTTATAAAACTGGCAGGGTGGTGTTTGGAACTTGATTGTGAATTAATAATTTACAATTAAGCGCAGGATCGGTGGTCTGTCCGGCGACATACAAATAGCCACCAGAATCCACTTAAACAGCTGTTATTATGAAATCTCCTCCCATTGTGCCAAATACTCTAGGATAAGGATCTGCGGGGCAACCCCCCCAAAACTAAAAAATTGGGATAATTAAAAAAGGAAAAAAAAAATAAAAAGGCTTCTATTCTAATTTTTGAGTATGCCAGACGGCAAAAATAGCAATGACAGAGGTTGCTTTTATTATCTGTAGCATATTATGACTCAAATACGATTAGATGATCTGATAAATACCTCTCTTAAATTAAAAGTGATTTAAATTATCTATTGAGCTTATATTAAATTAGATAATAATATTAGGATTGCATTTAATGAAAATGGGCTTTCAAAGAGATGAAAAATTTAATTTGGGAAAATTAAAATAGAATTAAATAAATTTAAAATGCTTCACTCTAACCAAATTTTGAATTTTGCCTTTTGCAAAATTTCGTTGTAAAAATTAAATTTTTTTTCATATTTTTTAAAGTAACTCTTAACTTATAGTGAGATTGAGAACTAAGTTCATGATAACTTTTTAAAGCTATCACATTCAAATAGGACTACTCAATACGTCAAAGAAAAGGCATAATCTCGACCTTTTACTCAAATTTAAAATTGAAATCAGGAAATCATAAACTTTGTAGAGTAAATACTTGCCAGTTAGTACCTTCTACTATTAAATAAAAAAATTTTTAAAATGTTTAATTAGCACCAAAACTTTTTTGGGGTCCTAATCGAAGGGTATTTTTTCTTAAAATTTTTAAATTTTTGTAAATTAGATCAAATTTTTTTAAAATTTAAATATTTTTAATTTTTAAAAAAGGGAAAATTTTGAAATTTAATTAAACCCTTTCTTTTTGAGTAAATTAAAATTTAGTTAAAATTTATTTTTATATTTTTTTTAAAAAATAATTATTTAAATATAAATTCACACATATGATCATGAAAATATAGAATTAAGTTCATAATATTAATTTGTCAATATTTAAATAGATGATTCTAAAAGCTTAAGAAAAATTAGAACTTACAACAAGTAGGCAACTAATGCTAAAAATACTAAGTAAATCTTTATTGTCATCGTATATAGCTTTTTAAAAAAGTTTATAATATAGAAAGAAACAAAATGTAGGCCAAATTTAAATTATTTTAATCGGTGAAATTGAAAATATTTCAATTAATTTACATTTAATTCCAAATTTTAAGAATTTTTTTCTCCATTGACTTAAGGATGCATTTATTTTAAGTAAGATAAAAAATTAAAATTCCTTTAAACAACTCAAATGACTAGAAAAATAGAATAAATAAGTATTTCTAAAGATTTCTACAACAAACTATCTCATTTCTTTTCAAAATATTTGAAGATTTTAAAAAAATGTTTCAACAAGAAATCTTAAGCGTAAAAATATTTAATAATTTGACTAAAATTGTAAGTCATTATAAAATCCAATAAAATATAATTTGGTCAATAATATGCAAGAGTATTACACATCAAAATGATTTTAATAGTAATATTGAAGAAGCTGTATATATTTATTTGGAATATACTAAATCTAATATTAATATTTGTTCTCAATATTTTATTATAGCTATTTAAAATATTCAAATTTTAATATTTATGAGAAACAATTTTTTAATTGGTTAAGGTTAATTATAGCATTTTAAAATTGAGTGGTTAGTTGATTTATATTATATTTTTTTCTCAAAATAAGTTCAATGTTTATTATATTTCCTTGAAATAAAAACCATTTTATAAAGATAAATAATGGCTAATACATCTCTCATTCATACTTTAATTTCTTTATTTTAATCAAACTTTACAGATTTATAAATTAGTTCAGTATCTCTTTGTCAAAAGTATTCCTTTTCTTAAAAATGCGATGTAGTAAATATAAAAATAGTTTTACCATAAACTCTATTCTTGAAGAATCTTTAAAAAAGCAATATTTATATTCTTTAGATTATAAATTTATGATTATTTAGTTCCTTAAAAAAGAGAAAAGCTAATTTTTTAAGCCCAGGTTTAACTTTCTTAAATTTGTGAGAGTTTACCTTCTGTCTGAATAAAATGTATGTGCGCTCTTCGTGAATTTTTATATTTGTAATTTTAACAGTTTCTCTTTTATTTTTGATTTATTTTTTAATTGACTTTATATCTAAGTTAACTTATTCAATTTATAATAAGTAGAAAATTTATTTTTGTGATAAATCTTTTACTCTCAGACTTTATCTGTTAAAAAAAATATATCTTAAACAAGCTGAAAATTTTATTATACTCTTTTTAGAAAAAAAATTAAGATTAAATCATCATCGGCACCTAATTTCTATTCAAATTAAATTAATTTTCAATTTCAATTATTTGCTCAGCTACTCTTTATAAGTCAAATATAAGAAATGAGAGAATTGAAGGTTAATAAATTAATGAAGACGTTATCATAATTATTAAGTATATCTAACAAGTGATACTAAAAATTCATCCTTTTCAATCATACCATTCAGATTATATTATAGTTTCTTCAGATTCATATTTTCTTGTTTGCAATTAAATGTAATCATACATTCATACATTTTAAATATAATTAAAGAGAGGAGATTAATAAAAAGCGATTAATTCAAAAATTTATATTTTTTAAATTTTTTTAAAAAAAATATAATTAAAAAAATTTAATTAGTAAAAATAAAATTTAAAATTAAATTTAAGGTTTTTTAATTTTAAAAATTTTAAATGAGGATGAAAATATTTCCAGATTATCTTCTTAATCTATAAATATTATTCACAGATTAAGCTCTCAGGTTGCCAAGTAATTTCAAATTTAATCAAATTCTCAAATGGAGAGAAGCAAAAATTATCAGCCACAAAAATAGCAAGAAAACCAACAACAGCCTCCATTATAAGACATAAATGACCCTAAAATTCTACAAGCCATTGCAGAAATGGAAGTAGACGAAGCTGCTCTCCTCAGTCTCCAAGATGAAGGAACCTCCTGGCAAAAACTTTTCTCGCTTCAAGTAATTGCGTGGACCACACATTCGATCAACCTTAATAGCGTGATATTTATCTTGCAAAAATATTATTCCTCTCTAATTACTAGATATCTCCTCCATTTTACATAACTCTTCTGCTGATAGATTGCTCCCTCGTGATGTATCTCAACTAATTAAATATAGCTTGCTATCTGTTGGTGTCGATAATTTACTCTCAGGTAGAGGGAATCCACATCCACGAAATGTGGGCGGTTGAAAAATATCTAATAAGCATGAGCAGGATAGACATGATCATCTTCAATAGCGTCATTATAGCCTTATTTGCTACCTTGTACTCTCTCTTTTTCGCCCATGTTGCTATGCTCCCAAATTATCATACACCTTATACTCCATTCGTTTGTTATAAATGAGACTAGAAATATTGACAAATAGTTTCAATCTAAAAAGATAATACTCTTACTTGCTGTCTTGTTCTTTAAACAAAATATTCCATTTTGCTTTTAGTTCGAGACACTATTTAAAATACCAGTGCTAGTGGTGACATTTAGAAATTTCCTGTGTTCATTTGATCAAAGCATAGGGCTGGAGGCTACTTCTGTGATGTTATCAATAATTTCTTTTGGCTTGCTCGCATTTCACTTATTTAAATTCAAATTAAGGCTTATAATGAAAAATCCATTAATATTAAGCCTTTTTTTAAGATGGGGATTTTTTTGCTAAAATATAATCTTCTTTATAGATGCTGTTTTATTCAGGTGATCCTTGAAACTTTATTAAAAATTTAACTAATTTAAAAACCCAAATTTATTAAGGGAAATTTAAACCCAAGGGGATTTTATCGCATTTCACAATTTAGTGTTCAGAAGGGTTTATACGTTGAGAATTAAGAACCAAGCTCAGCCTTGGGCCATCCCAAACCTATAAATATACCAGATAAACTTCTTAGGAAAAGTTATTCTCACTCTATTTCAGTCTATCTATGCAACTTAGATAGATAAGATTCCATTTAAATTTATAATAAAGTCATTTTAAATAATTATTCAGAGTTATGTACCCATCATAGCTCTACTTTTGATTGCTTTCCAACTATTGTGATAAATCATTTTTAAATCATTGACCTATATCTTCGTAAATTAGCATAAAAAGGTGTAATTAACTTCTTAAATTTCTTTTCTTTGAATTAAATATGTAATAAAATTTGTTTATTAAATAGCTTAAAGTTATTAGAAGCATTCTACCCCTGCTCCTTTTATGAGGTTCATATAAATAGCTCTCTACTTCTAAGATAAACTTACTTATCCTATTTTAGGTAGAACTTTATTTGGTAAATGAATTTTTCATAGTTTATTATGTGGTTTAGCTTCGAGATGTCAGTTTTGATATCAATCCTTATCAATACCATTTCAATTATTTATTTATTTAGTAATGACTCATTTTACAATTTAATAAATTACCATCAGTTTGTCCACAATTAGTTAGTGTATCTTTTACATAGTTTTTCTCTGCAAATTTAATATGAGTATTTTGGAAAATTTGCTATTTGAATGCATGGTGTTGTTTTGCACTAACTTCGTTTCGGAGATCTATAACAACAAGAAGGTAGTGGAGGCTTTGAAGACTGAGGAACTCAAGAACCTGAATCATTACTTACTAGCAACTAGGTACCTCCAGGATAAAATAGATAAGATCAGGGAACAGCGAGAGGGAGTCATAGAGAACATGTGCTTCGTCCTCAGTCTTATAAAGTTCCACAACGCTAGGTGCTAAGACATAGAGTGCTTTTGCCTCCACACAGACTCACTCCTCTGGGTACTCAAGCGTGCTTTAATCACTTATTAAATAATTATTAGCTCAGGTGGCGATGAGCGAGAACTTCCTAGATATATATCCAGATGAGTTGTAGTTCTTAAATCACTACAACATAAGTCAGTTCTTGAGGCCCATCTCAACTAGCTACGATAATCAAAATATTGTAGAAATTTATTAAATCTTAAAAATTTAAGTTTTTAAATTTTTAAAACAAAAATTTTTTTTTCTTTTTTTTTTATAATATATTTATTATTTCGACATTCCTTTTCAAACGAACTAATTTATCAACAAGGAGAGGATAGTGCTAACTCAAAGTCACTTAGCTGAAAGATAGGCTAGCAGGTATAACTCTCGAAACGAATAGTTGCTCTTAGAACGACACTGCGGAGGACCACTACTTCTAGTCCTGGGAGAATCCTAACTTATTTCGGCCATGAAGAATGGCTCTAGCTTCCAAAGGATTTATTTTTAAGGACTCCTGAAGAAGTGCAAGACTCCTCCTTGAATATAACCATAGATATGTTATATGGATTATATAGGGGAGATAATAAAAGACTTTGACTTTAACGAGTAAGACAAGTTAGATCAGAGCCCTGTGTTTAGAGTGGACTTGTCTAAGATGATCCAATCTTATTTTAAAATATTAAAGTTGAGATTATAAGAGTGAGTGTGATTTATTTGTCAGAGTATATAAACATGCTTTTCAAACAAGCATGCTAGAAGTACCCTAAGTCATCTCTGCTACAACTTTGCTACGACTACTTCCTGGCTTTCTCCTCTAGAAACATATTCCTCATGATTAACTAAATGAGGCTCAAAAATAAGAAAATGTAAATATTTTAGCTCTTTGATCCTTACATAATTATAATCAAACAATTAATGCAAATTCATTTTAACTTATCCTAAGGTCCTCTCTACAAATATTTATAAAAATTAAACTAAAATCAGAATTATTAATTACTTACTATCACAGATAAAAATAAAATATACAATTTTATGATAATCCCACAATTATATTTAATGAATATACAAATGCAATTACTTCTTGGAGTAAAAATTATAAATTATAGTAAATAGGGCAACAATTTATGAGCTTTTTTACTTTAATTTACGGTTATAAGTAATTAATTAAAGCTCTCTAGTTTGGACTGCATAAGCTACAGAGTGAATGAGGCTTTCATTATATACTAGATGCTAGGAGTCATACCCCAAAAGAAGCAGTACGAAAATGGTTTCAAATATAAGCAGTATGGAATAGTCTTTTATAACTATGCTTTAAAGACAATATATTTTGTCTTTGACGACTCCCATATCTAGAACGTATAATATTATTTTAGAAGGGCTAATACAAGAGTGGCTGCATCCCTGATTTAATGGGTGAAGAAACCCTAGATCACGAGCACTTCCTCAAAGTCAATCAGCTGAACCAGTGCTTCTATAAATTATATATAGAGCATCATAACTATCTTATTTATTTAAGTTCTATACAGTTATTCAGCAGCTGAATTTCGATGTGCTAGATTTTTGGAGGACTTTATACAATCAGGGAGAAGATCTAGATATCCCAAAAATACAGGAGATGAGTGAGAGCGTGTCTCAGAGCATAAAGAAGAGTCACAAGTACTTCAATTAGATAACGCAACTCTCCAAGTACGCAGACTTCAAACTCTACAGCATCTATGCACTCGTCCAAAAGTATATACTCAATGATTACAATATTTTTTTAACTTTCATGATAACGCGCAGTTTGACTATTGAGAAATGTGTTACTGATTTATTTATAATTGTAGTTTGACTTGTACATGAGCAAGATGAAGAGTTTGATAACGATGCAGAAACTGTTCAAGTCAAATAGCATGAAGTTTTATGCTGACACTGATTTAGGCATGATACTAGGCAGTACTTGCCTCAAGGACTTTGGAGCAATTCTTCTCGCTAACTAGTTTATTCTCAAGGCTCTTGGATATATGCCCTCTGAAGTAAAAATTACAAATTAATATTTTCATTACAAGGATTAAATTTAGAAATTTCCCTAATAAATTAAACTAATTTCAAGAATATCATATTTCATATCCTGATTGGATATTATCATTCTAAATAAAATACAAAAATGAGAAATTTATAAATATATTGATTTAAATGAAGTGAAGAACCAGAAGATAGGGATAATTATAAATAATTTAATTTAATTCAGCCTAAACTAGTGAAGGAGCACCATGAGCAATTTATTAAGACTTTTCTGAGCACGGGCGAGTCAAACATCCTCCACACTTTATCAAACTTGTTCGCAGTGAACAAGGCAGGATATGCTGTGCCTATTTAGGTTTTTGCAGCGTTCCACTACTCAATCCACTATACACATACCATGATGGTATTTATCACTCCTATTGCTCCAATATAATGGTATTTACACATAATGTACTTGCTGAGATGCCATTAGTTAAAAATATATTTAGATATCAATCTTTGCTTAAATTAATGCATCTGTAGCGAAACGGAGTCAAGTTTTCGACAAAGGATTTGATGTTTTTCTTCTGTGATAGCGTGGGAAATATCTAATTCTTCTATAATTAAATGTTTAATGTATATATCTACGAGGTGAGTGAAACTTGCAGAGACATAATTGGCTTTTCAAATAAGTAAAGAAAAATTGTAGGATTTGAAGTAGATATCTAAATTAGCTACAAATACGCAACAAATAAGGCTTCCTCAAAGCCTAAGGAGTGCAGTGAACAGGCTCCTCCTCTGAAGCGATTTCCGAAAATTCACTGATCCTCATTGCGCTTGTTCTCCCAAGAGTGCTTAGATTCTGCTCATCATTAGTCAAGGTGCTCGAGATAGTTTAGCTGCACACATCTGCAAGGACAAGCAAGCTGCTGTGAATCTTTTCCTTTACTTTTCTCTCAGTGAGGTGGTCAGATAGCTGCAAATTCTGGTTTTTTACTCTCCAATGCTGTGGTCTTTGACATCATGCTTCATGGTTGACTTCCATTCTTAATTGCTGAAATGATTAATAAAAAGAAAAACTTAATTACACTTATTTGTTTAGGCTTTAATTTAATTAAGAATTCTTAAAAGTTCTTCACTTTTAAAGCAAACATTCTTAATGTAGTTCTTAATTTATTTCTCTATTAGAGATCCACTTTAATTGAAATCTTAAAACATCTGATTAGAGACTTAATTGTTGTTTGCTAATTCTTAATTAAATTAAAGCCTAAACAAATAAGTGTAATTAAGTTTTTCTTTTTATTAATCATTTCAGCAATTAAGAATGGAAGTCAACCATGAAGCATGATGTCAAAGACCACAGCATTGGAGAGTAAAAAACCAGAATTTGCAGCTATCTGACCACCTCACTGAGAGAAAAGTAAAGGAAAAGATTCACAGCAGCTTGCTTGTCCTTGCAGATGTGTGCAGCTAAACTATCTCGAGTACCTTGACTAATGATGAGCAGAATCTAAGCACTCTTGGGAGAACAAGCGCAATGAGGATCAGTGAATTTTCGGAAATCGCTTCAGAGAGGAGCCTGTTCACTGCACTCCTTAGGCTTTGAGGAAGCCTTATTTGTTGCGTATTTGTAGCTAATTTAGATATCTACTTCAAATCCTACAATTTTTCTTTATTTTTAAACTTTTAATAAAGAAGAATAAAGCAAAACAGATCTCTTTCCCGAGCTCAGCATCTAGAAAATAAGTTTAAACTGCATTGACATTTTATTATTCTATAAATGAGAGATACCCTTAATGAGAGCTAGCTCAAGAAGCCATAACTATACGAACTATAAATTTAAAGATATCATAAATTTTTGTAATTTAAAGAACTCTAATTTGATGTCAACCTAGATAAATAATCTTCTTCTATTAAATTTTTTCAATTTTGTTGCTAGATATCGTAAGTCAGTTGAAATCGAGTGAGAAGAACGCAGTTCAAAAACTAATAGTTCGTTTATATGATTATTGAGAAGATTGAAATGTTTAATCCAAGATGGCTGACTTACCTATTTCTGATCAGATGGACCCCGAAATCGTACTTGTGGTATAAGGCTAGTAGTAGTAGTAGTAGTAGTTTGTAGTAGTAGTAGAGTAGTAAATAGTAGTAGTAGCGATTAACCACAACAACGATTTCGGGGGTCTTAAATTAAAAAGTGATTTGATTGGGTGGTGCTTAATAGTTTTTAAAATATTTAAAACGCAGCCACTATGGCCACCCAGTCACCCAGACGCTCCAGGCCACCCGAGCCCATGATTCATCCAGGGAAAGATCGCTCGAGGTCCCACCATTCGAGCGCTTGCAGTGAGATTGGCCCAGAACTGAGTTCACTGTCCGATGGCGACTATTTGGCACCATTGTCACCGTAAGGTCAACCTCGAGGGCGGCAAGATATGCCCATCCCCAAGGCCAATGCCAAGGGCCCGCCAGCCTCCAGGCTACCGACGTTTCGCGACCTGCCCACCCGCGAGGGCTCAGAGGTGGCTTACT